>JBBPBX010008582.1:50483-62170 GCA_038048925.1 Garcialebias charrua
GTTCCACCATGAACAAAATCTGTACTGTATATAGCACTTTGACAGTTTGAATTCTGCATCAGTCATCCAAAGGAAACAAATAAATAACCACTACACTTAGATACAGTAGTTTTATTTGGCAACTAGGCAAAGCACTTTTAACATCTCATCTTTGATGTTGCTGAAGTAAAACTAAAAAAGCCAGAATAAAGTGAAATACGAAAAACGAATTTCAGGATGCTCACCAGGGCTAAAAATGCATAGTCTAGAAATGTTTCCATTAAAGTTCTGGTTTCATATGGGGTTTATGAGGTCACATGTTGCCAATTACCAGGTGGCTTGCTAAAGGATTGTAGATGCTGAAACTGAAAGTGATGGACTCTTGGACTCATGTGAAGGTAGCCAGGATGCAGCTGCTGCTGCTGGAGAGGCTTTGGCTGCCATTGCTGCAGCAGCTGCTGCTGCTGCTGCTGGAGAGGCTTTGGCTGCCATTGCTGCAGCAGCTGCTGCTGCTGCTGCTGGGGAGGCTTTGGCTGCCATTGCTGCAGCAGCTGCTGCTGCTGCTGGAGAGGCTTTGGCTGCCATTGCTGCAGCAGCTGCTGCTGCTGGGGAGGCTTTGGCTGCCATTGCTGCAGCAGCTGCTGCTGCTGCTGCTGGGGAGGCTTTGGCTGCCATTGCTGCAGCAGCTGCTGCTGCTGCTGCTGGGGAGGCTTTGGCTGCCATTGCTGCAGCAGCTGCTGCTGCTGCTGGGGAGGCTTTGGCTGCCATTGCTGCAGCAGCTGCTGCTGCTGCTGGGGAGACTTTGGCTGCTGGGGAGACTTTGGCTGCCATTGCTGCAGCAGCTGCTGCTGCTGCTGGGGAGGCTTTGGCTGCCATTGCTGCAGCAGCTGCTGCTGCTGCTGCTGGGGAGACTTTGGCTGCCATTGCTGCAGCAGCTGCTGCTGCTGCTGCTGGGGAGACTTTGGCTGCCATTGCTGCAGCAGCTGCTGCTGCTGCTGCTGGGGAGGATTTGGCTGCCATTGCTGCAGCAGCTGCTGCTGGGGAGGCTTTGGCTGCCATTGCTGCAACTGCTGCTGCTGGGGAGGCTTTGGCTGCCATTGCTGCAGCTGCTGCTGCTGGGGAGGCTTTGGCTGCCATTGCTGCAGCTGCTGCTGCTGGGGAGGCTTTGGCTGCCATTGCTGCAGCTGCTGCTGCTGGGGAGGCTTTGGCTGCCATTGCTGCAGCTGCTGCTGCTGCTGGGGAGGCTTTGGCTGCCATTGCTGCTGCTGCTGCTGCTGCTGGGGAGGCTTTGGCTGCCATTGCTGCATGCTGCTGCTGCTGCGGGAGGCTTTGGCTGCCATTGCTGCTGCTGCTGCTGCTGGGGAGGCTTTGGCTGCCATTGCTGCTGCTGCTGCTGCTGCTGGGGAGGCTTTGGCTGCCATTGCTGCTGCTTTGGCTGTTGCTGCTGCTGGGGAGGATTTGGCTGCCATTGTTGCTGCTGCTGCTGCTGCTGGAGAGGCTTTGGCTGTTGCTGCTGCTGGGGAGGCTTTGGCTGCCATTGCTGCAGCAGCTGCTGCTGCTGTTGTTGCTGCTGGAGAGGCTTTGGCTGCCATTGCTGCAGCTGCTGCTGCTGGGGAGGATTTGGCTGCTGCTGCTGGAGAGGATTTGGCTGCCATTGCTGCAGCTGCTGCTGCTGGAGAGGCTTTGGCTGCCATTGCTGCAGCTGCTGCTGCTGGAGAGGCTTTGGCTGCCATTGCTGCAGCTGCTGCTGCTGGAGAGGCTTTGGCTGCCATTGCTGCTTCTGTTGCTGCTGCTGCTGCTGGAGAGGCTTTGGCTGCCATTGCTGCTGCTGCTGCTGCTGCTGGAGAGGCTTTGGCTGCCATTGCTGCAGCTGCTGCTGCTGGAGAGGCTTTGGCTGCCATTGCTGCTTATGTTGCTGCTGCTGCTGCTGCTGGAGAGGCTTTGGCTGCCATTGCTGCTGCTGCTGCTGCTGCAGCAGCTGCTGCTGCTGCTGAGGAGGCTTTGGCTGCCATTGCTGCTGCTGCAGCTGCTGCTGCTGCTGAGGAGGCTTTGGCTGCCATTGCTGCTGCTGCAGCTGCTGCTGCTGAGGAGGCTTTGGCTGCCATTGTTGATGCTGCAGCTGCTGCTGCTGGGGAGGCTTTGGCTGCCATTGCTTCTGCTGCTGCTGCTGAGGAGGCTTTGGCTGCCATTGCTTCTGCTGCTGCTGCTGCTGTTGCTGCTGCAGCTGCTGCTCCTGGGGAGGCTTTGGTTGCCATTGCTGCTGCTGCTGTTGGGGAGGCTTTTGCGGCTGCCGCTGCTGCTGCTGCTGCTGCTGCTGTTGCTGCTGCTGCAGCAGCTGCTGCTGCTGGGGAGGCTTTGGCTGCCATTGCTTCTGCTGCTGCTGCTGCTGTTGCTGCTGCAGCTGCTGCTGGGGAGGCTTTGGCTGCCATTGCTGCTGTTGCTGCTGTTGCTGCTGGGGAGGATTTGGTTGCCATTGCTGCTGCTGCTGTTGCTGCTGGGGAGGATTTGGTTGCCATTGCTGCTGCTGCTGCTGTTGGGGAGGCTTTTGCGGCTGCTGCTGATGTCGGGGAGGCTTTTGCAGCTGCTGCTGATGGGGAGGCTTTTGCTGCCGCTGCTGCTGTTGGGGAGGCTTTTGCTGCCGCTGCTGCTGCTGCTGCCCCATGGGAGAGGAGCCAGAATATTGCTGTTGCTGGAGAGATTTTGGACCCATGGGAGGGTAGCCCGGATGCCGCTGCTGAGGAGGCAGCTTTGGGCCCACTGGGCCTCCTACTGGGTAGTTAGACTCAACAGGAAATTGAAGCTCAGTGGAGTGAGACCGGTGCCCCAGGCCTTTAACATTGTTGTATCGTTTATCTGATCCAGTATCATCCGCTGTTGGGGAAACATTTAAATCAAATCTAGTGGAGTCACACTAAGCCATTATCCTACTTATTCATATTTGTACATTGCGTCATCTACACTTATATATTTTTAAATTGTAAAACTGTAAAACTGAATTTTAATCAAACTTACCATTTACTTGATCAAACCCAATGGCAAATAGGAATATCAGTAATCTGTGGGAAAAAAAACAAAATTTTTGCAGTACTATTATACCAGTACTTTTATTTAAAGCTATACAGTATTCACTTTTGACCATACACCTAACACTTACCCCAAGAAACATCCCATGCTTTAGCCAAAGTTAGCAGCAAAGCAAGTAACCTCTGCCAGCCACTTCTAAACAAGACATCTAGTCAAAAATCAGTTAAAAAAAAATAATTTCCACAACCTCTTATAACTTTGCCACATCTGCTACCTTGTTAGGTTAAATGGACACAGGTGTGATATGTTGAGAATGTAGGTGTGGCTGACAGGAGTGGAAATGTGCTGCCAAGCAACAACCCACACATATTGCACTGAGGTTTTACAGCTTGATTAGAGAAATACAACATATCCTCAGTTTTCCTAAGCATTCACTGAATCATTGAAAATAAGGACACACTTGAGATTACATATTGATTGATTTTGACCTTGTGGAAGTTCTCATATAACACATTATTATAAATTAGTCTCATTATTCTTGAATCACAAAGTGTTTGATTTTTTTTATTGCAATCTGCTAGTACTTGGAGTATCTGTTTGGACAACTGTATACAGCTACATCAAATTTTAGTTATACTCTCAGAATGAGTTATATACCGGTACATAGTTCCCACTAGGGGTGGGTGATATGGTTTAAAAATTATATCAGGATATTTCAGGGCATTATCATGATAACGATAAATTTTGTGATATAACAAAAAAAAAGAAAGAAATCTAATTCATTTATTTGACAAAATTAACTTAACATGTTGCTTTGCAGTATTATATAAAAAATTTAAAAACAACAAGGGGTAATTTTACTGAAATTACATTATTTAGTAAAGTATTCAGTCTCCAAGTATAAAAATAAAAAAATTAAACCGCAGTGAAAAATTCCAAAATTCATAAAAATTGATAAATTAACAGCTGTGCCTCATAGGCCTGGTCTTGGAGAGTAGTTTGATGTAAGATTTGTGTGGGTGGCTCAAAAGACCTGAATGGTATTAACCAAAAACTGTGATTTATTAAATATTAAATTGTGAAAAAATACAAAATGCATAAAAATTGAGAAATAAACAGCTGTAAACACTTTTTAATAAACACTAATTGTGGGTGGGTCAAATCGTGTAAAATATATTATTTTATGTTTCTGAAGAGTGACGCGGTCGAAAATTTGTTGACGGTCCCTAAGTGAACCATGACGTCTCTGAATGGGGGCAGACTCAGCGCGGCTGCCGAAATCAGACTCCATGAAGCGGACTGACGAGAGCAACGCACCGCTGAAGGCACGGAGCTCGAATATCCAACGTCCAATATGAAAATAACTTCACTGCGGTAAAAAACCAAAATGATCTGTTATTTAGATTGAAAAAGTCTGCACAAGATATAGATCAACAAAATCCACCACAAAAACTAAAGTGCATGTGTAGTTTCCTAAAACAACTAAATAAAATGAAGCTTAAGATCTGTTGAGCATAAATGAAACCTACAACAAAATATATGTTTTCTTTAAATGAGCTAGAACTTCCAGAACTTGTAACAAGGCGTCTTCAGCTGACCCTGAAGCTTGTTGGTGTTTCAGCTTCATCTATTCATGCAGGAATGATTCATTTTTCTGACTGATCTGTCTCTGATCACCTGCCTCTTGGTCCGTGGACCGACTGTGGAACTCAAGAGACAGTTGAGCTGCGCGTGTTTGTACCGACAGTTTAGAGCGGGGGAGACGCAGCCGCACCGGCAGCTCAGAGAGGGGAGGGGGGGAGAGACGAGCTGTCTGTACCTGCAGTTTAGAGCTGGATGGAGAGAAGCTGAGACGCGCGTTGTTTGTTTTTAGCATTTTAGCTAGCTAGTATTGTGCGTAACTAATTAGCATTACAGGGGAGGTTAGCAGTTCGGTTTGGTCGTTTAAAGCACTTGGTTGTGAAGGGGGCAGAGCGCCCTAACATATTACGTCATGAAATTAGCATATCATGATATAACTTTTTTGCTCGGGCAAGCTTTTTTTAACGGTATTACCGGGAACGATATGATATGACCCAGCCCTAGTTCCCACACACGTGAAAAACAAAACACGTATTGTACAATACCGGGTTTTCCGCCATTTGTGGAGGCGCATTCGAGGAAGATAGCGAACAGACAGACTAGAGCTCAGTACAGTATATAGCTCAGGGTAGGTCTAC
The DNA here is from genome assembly GCA_038048925.1 of Garcialebias charrua. Classification (NCBI taxonomy): domain Eukaryota; kingdom Metazoa; phylum Chordata; class Actinopteri; order Cyprinodontiformes; family Rivulidae; genus Garcialebias; species Garcialebias charrua. The sequence goes on from JBBPBX010008582.1 coordinate 55,706, forward strand.
TACAATAAGAGGAATTGATCTTTGGAATGGACTAGAGGACAATGTAAAAAATGTGAAGTCCATACTAATATTTAAGAAAATGATTAAGACTATTTTGTTGAAGAGTTACATTTAAGTTGATTCTAATTTAACAAATTATATTAGATATTTTGATGTGACTATATATCTCTGATGAGACTGTATTATTTTGTATTACAAATAAGTATATTTATGTTTGAATTGATAGTTTGAATTGATTGTTTGATAAGGAGCAGATATGATAAGAAATGTTTTCTTCTTCTGCTTCCTTTCATTTTATGTTTTTGTTTAATTTTTCTTTTTAAAAATTGTCATTGTTTTTAATATGAAATGAATAAAATTATACAATACAATACAATACAATACAATACAATACAATATTGATACTCTTGACCAAGAGCAAGACATATTCATAAAATAGATGCGGTCAGAGTTGACCCCTATGAGGTGGAGAAAAATTATGTCAGATGAAGCGGACAACATACATGAGTATTTTAAACTGGATCCCAAGGTGAATGGGTAGCCAGTGCAGGGAGGCCAAAACCGGTGTGATGTGCTCTCTATGGCCTGTACCAGTTAAGAATTGGACTGCAGCATTTTGGACCAGCTATAGATGTGCAATGGAGGACTGACTGATTCCAAACAGAAGTGAATTGCAGTAATCGAGCCTCAATGTTATGAAAGCATGGATTACTGTCTCAAAGTTCTTTTTTGGATAGTATGGGCTTCAGCTTAGACAGCCGCCTCAGCTGAAAAAAAGCAGGATTTAACAATCATGTTTACGTGACTGTTAGGTTTCAGGGAAGGGTCCATTATCACCCCCAGATTAGTGACCCTTTGTTTCTTTAGCGGGGCTAGAGAGAGAAGGTCAATGTCGTGGTTCGTGAATGAGCCGTTGGGGTGGAAAAACATGACTTCAGACTTCTTCTCGTTGGAACTTAAGAAGTTTGAAGCCATCCAGTCATGGATGTCGGCCAGGCAGTCGATCTGATCATCTGACTGTTGATTGTAGTGATGCACATTATTTTAAGAAATAGAGGGCCCCAAACCAAATTTCGCTTAGGGCCCCATGGAGGCTTGGGCCCTGAGAACCAGAGTGCGTGGATATAATCATCAGGTATATTGCTTGTGCACTGTGAGCAATTGTTAGATGATGTAAATCCCATCTTAAAAATTTGTTGACCTGTATAGTGTACTCTATAGAGAACTTTATACTGTATTAATTGTAAATTGGAGATTCTAGTCATTTTAAATGTTTTTAAACATATTTGAGACCAGGTGTTTTGGTCAAAGTCGACTGATAAATCTGTCTCCCATTTTGCAACAGGAAGCGTTATGGAGTCATCGATTCTAGACAATTTCTTGTATATTTTAGATAACAATTTGGGTCGTTTAAGATTAATGAATTCTGACACACATATTGGTGTCTAACAATTCTCTATTAAGCTTAAATTTCTTTTTTACAATAGACTTGATTTGTTGATATTCTAAGAAGTATTTATTGTCAATGTCATATTGTATTATTAATTCATTAAATGAAATAAAGTCTACACCATCAAATATGTGTTCCAGACGTTCAATCCCCTTAACTCTCCAACCTGAGAAATTTAACATATTATTTTCTTTCTGTATGTCAGGATTGTTCCAGATGGGTGTTTGTCTGTGAAGGGAACACGAGGGAGCCACCAGATTGTGTCTTTAAACACATACGGTGTCACCCAGATGTAAAGGATTTTAACAGGGATCAGTATTAAGCTGACCTCTTTATCCTTAATTAATTTACTTATTCAGATTGAATAGTAATTTCACGGATTCTTTTCTTTTTCAGTTTACCCAATATTTCTGTGATCTTTATGATGGATAAATAAATAAAGCCATTAAGTGACAAGAGACGTTAACTTAGTTTGATATGTCAAGTCGCCATGGTGATATGAAAGCAACATGGCGAGTAATGAATAGTGTCCTGAAGAATCATAAAGCAAAAACTGGTATTTCAAAATATTTTGTAAAAGTCAACGATGAAATTCATGATGAAAATGAAATTGTAAATGGATTTAATCAATATTTTGTGAATGTTGTGTAGCAAGTGTGTAAAAAATGTTTATATTTCACCCCAAATCCATCTTCATAATCTGTTGATTTGTTTTTCTTGATTTCTGAACTGCATTTTATTTTGGCGGAGAAGCTTTTATTTTCTTGTTTCCTGTTTCCGCGTCACATCCTCTGTATTGCCGCGCATTCCCGCTCTCTCCTCCAGATTGCGCCGAGCTGCGCTGGAGAGAGGTAGGTGTCACAGCAGCTGTCTTCTGTTTGTGTATTAAAGTATTCAAAATGTTCTTAAAAGTATATTCTGTAAACTCACAACTTGTTATATATTGTTTTTAAACTGTTTTATGTTTAGTGCAGCACACTATTGGGTGTTTAATCCCCAAGTTACTGACATTTGTCGAGGTTTCATGCCAATGTGGTTCTTTTTTTTTGTTCTTCTGATTGGTTAAGGTGTGTGTGGGGAGGCCAGAGCCTGAGAACTGCTGTACTAAATGTACTCTTGTTTTAAACAGGTATGTGAGTTCTTTCAAAATGTTATCTAGATGTTAAGTTAATGTATTAGTACATTTTCATGTTATAATGGAAACTATTTTTTTTGTTAATTCAATTTGAAATATAAGAATTGTAACTGTTGGGCAGAATAGTTCTGTTTGTGTTTTATTTTAATTGTTTTTGAATGAATGGAGAGTTTACTTTATTATTTATGAATTTCTGAGAATTTTGGTTGGTTTCAACACATTCCGGTCAGATTGCGCCGAGCTGCGCTGGAGAGAGGTGTGTGTGGGGAGGCCAGAGCCTGAGAACTGCTGTACTAAATGTACTCTTGTTTTAAACAGAATAAACCTGCCCTACTGCTGCAGTCCTCGTCTGCTGATTCTTTTTACCCGTGACACAACGCAGAGTACAGACGAGTCAGATGTGGGCGGTTACATTGGTGCCGTGACGACCCGGATACACACTGCTTCGGACAAGTTCATTGTGGTTCGTGAAGAGTGGATCAACGTCAGCTGGTCGCCTGAGGTTGCTTGTTACATTAACACATCTATACAAACTGAATAGTATGACAGAGTTGAATGTGGAATAGTGTTTTGCTCGAGCAACAGAAATAATTTTATATATTTGTTTTTATGTAAAGAACTGTAAAAAAAAAAAAAACTGAAAATGACTTATGTTAAAAGTAAGAAAGATGAGGATAAATGTTTGTTGAGTGGTGTTAACTTCTCCGTGGGGAGAGGGAGAATGATCGAGGCTTTGCCTTTTACTCCAGTTCGAAACACTGATGTAGCAGGCTCTCCTGCCTTTTGTTCTACACGTGTAGTTGACAGTGTATCTTCTAGTATTGTGCATGATGGTGCGGTCCCGGACAATTTGGCTAGTACTGACCCACCATTAAGTGACCTTATTACAAGCATTGCACAGCAGGTTGGACAGTCTATAGTGGACCATCTTAAGGGTGAATGTGGGAAAAGTGAAGTTATAGGTCCACAATCTCAGAGCAGTGTGGGCCAATCACAGAGTGAACCTACTTACCTCAACTTGACTGGGGCAAAGCTAGTAATACAGCCAGACGTCAAAGAACCCCCCACCTTCAGGGGCGATGGATCTGACAAAAACACTGTTGGCGAGTGGGAAGAATTAATGAAAATCTACTTCAGAAAACGAGGCACACCCACTAATGAACAGTACCCTGAGATCCTCTCTAAGTTGATGGGAAAAGCTAAGGATATCGTGAGGATAACTCTGCGAAGCAGCCCTTCATTAAAGCCTCAGGAAAAACCAGATATTGTCTACAGCATCCTCAGACAACATTTTAGTGATGTACCTTATTCATGTATGCCGATGGCAGACTTTTACAACACTGTACCACTAGCAAGAGAAACACCTCTAGATTACTGGGTACGCTTGAACAAGGCAGTTGATGCAGCAGAAGAAGGCTTGAAGAGACTAGGGCGGCATGTAGATGACCCGTGCCAAGAAGCAACTATGATGTTTGTGAAACATTGCCCAGACCCAGCGCTTGCTGCCATTTTGAAGTTCAAAGCACCAGACAAATGGACAGCCAGTGAAATTCAGGAGCACATTGATCGTTACCAGATTGAAACCAGAGAGCGGGCATTCTCCAGGTCAGGATATCCTAAACTAGCTACAGCTCATGCTCAGGCTCTTGCTCCTGAACAATTATCACCACCACCATGTCACTTAACAGACATGCCATCACACCAAGAGACTGGCGCAGCAGCCCCATCACATTGTAACGACAGTTGCATGAGAACTTTAATCAGTCTCTTTGAACGTACACTTTCACAGAACAGTCAGATTGCAGGCAGACAGAACTCACCCAGCCAAGTGCATCACAAAGCATGCAGGGTTTGTCAGTCTCGAGATCATTCTACCATCTCACACTGCAAACAGAAACGCTTGTGTTTAGCATGTTTTGAACCAAATCATATTAAGCGAGACTGTCCCAACCGGTTATCCATCAGAAGTGAGCATGGTCTTCAGTCACAAGACCCACAGCATTTAAACTAGCTGGCCTGCATGGGATGAGGGGTGGTGTGGGCTCAAAAGACAAAACCCTCAATAATAATGACATTGAGCAGCAATATGAAAAGGCATGTGCAGCAGCACCAGTTGGTGCTAAGGTAATAGCTCAAAATACACAAAGAGTTGAGCCATTTGATGAACTGTTTTATACGCCTGTGACTCTAAATGACAAGTTTCAGTTACAGGGGATGCTTGACTCAGGTTCCATGGCCTGTACACTGAGTGAAAGGGTGGAACAAATGATGCTGAATCAGAACTCACTTTCGGAACCTGTTCCCCTCTCTCAAGAAATTGTTCTCATTGGTTGTGGAGGGACACTCAGCAAACCCCGCTGCATGTATGAGGTAGAAATGAAACTGTATGGCGAGACATGTGTTGTCCCTGTGTTAGTAGTGCCAGGCCAAAGGGACGATTTAATCATTGGCACAAATGTCATAAGATTTCTCATGCATCAGCTGAAAATAACCAATGATTATTGGCGTCTAGTGTCCAGTCCCAGTCTTCTCCCAGAATGTGAGCGGTTTCTCGACATGATGGCAAGCACTCCTCGGTGGAGAGGTGAAGAACTCCCAGAGAAGATTGGCACAGTCAAACTACAACAGTCTATCACTCTACTGGCAAGGACTGAACATCTGGTGTGGGGTAAGCTACCACATGACATCCCCATGTCTCCAGGGAGTACTGTAATCACTGAACCAACCTCATCTAAGTCTATGCCACGTAACATCATGGTGGCTCGCATTATTACTCCTTTATGGGGAGACAGGTGGGTCCCTTTAAAAGTCGCTAACCTCTCGGACAAGCCCATCACGCTGAAAAGAAACAGCAAGTTGGCAGACGTGTCCCCTTGCCTGGCGGTTGAAGATTTTGAGGTTTTTCAAGGCATCAGCCAGGTTGAAACCGCTGCTCCAGAGAAGGGACATGTCAAAGAGGGGCCTGCAGATCTGAAACTGCGATTGCAACAGGTTGGGCTTGGTGACCTTAATATTGACTTATGCCATAGTGACGACGCAGGGAAAACAAGGTTGGTCGAGCTGCTTGAGAAATATAATGATGTTTTTTCCAAGCATGCTTTAGATTGTGGCAAGGCAGAAGGCTTTGTACATCGCATCCGGCTTGTTGATGATAGACCATTTCGGCTTCCATACCGCCGAATCCCACCAGCTCATTATCACAAGCTGCGCCAGGTTTTATCTGACATGGAGGAACAGGAGATAATAAAGAAATCTGTGAGTGAATATGCCTCTCCTCTTGTGCTAGTCTGGAAGAAGGATGGCAGTCTGAGGATATGCACAGACTTCAGGTGGTTAAATGCAAGGACACTCAAAGACGCACACCCACTCCCACACCAGTCCGACTGCTTAGCCGCTCTTGGAGGCAACACTTACTTCAGCACTATGGATTTGACATCAGGATTTTACAACATTCCTATGGCAGAGGGGGACAAGAAATACACAGCATTCACAACTCCAATGGGGTTGTATGAATATAATCGAATGCCCCAAGGCCTGTGTAACAGCCCTGCCTCTTTCATGAGGATGATGCTCAGCATATTCGGAGATCTGAATTTCAGCAGTTTGTTGTGCTACTTGGATGATCTCCTTGTCTTTGCTTCGAGTGAAAAAGAGTCTCTGGAGAGGTTAGAGGTTGTGTTCCAACGCCTTCGCCTGCACAATCTCAAGTTGAGCCCCAAGAAATGTCACTTTATGAGATCATCAGTGAAATTTCTGGGACATATCATAGATGGCCATGGAGTGTCTGTCGACCCTGGAAAGGTTGAAATCATTACAAAGATGACAAAGGCTGACCTGATGGAGGATGATGGATACACGCCTTCAGTCAAGAGGATAAAGT
>JBBPBX010008583.1:40194-62166 GCA_038048925.1 Garcialebias charrua
TAGTAGTATATAAAGTATAAAACATATATCTATAAAATAAACTGAAGTTTCTAGCGTTGACATTTGCAAAGAGTGGCACAGCAGCATATGAGTTAATGTACACAGTACATGTATATGTATGAGGTAGTTGATGTTGGTATATAGGCAAAGTGGCATATGAAGTAAGGCACATAAGGCACATTTGGCATCCTTAGATAAGGCTAGTCAGAGAATGCTGTATATGTATCTGCAGTAGTGTAGATAAAAGTAGTGTAAATGTAAACAGTAATAATAAATGTAAAGCAGTAGTAATAAATGTAAACAGTATTAATAAATGTAAACAGTGAATGTAAACAGTAGTATGACTATAGGCAGTAATGTAATACAAACATTAGTGCAAATATGAGAAGTAGTGCAAACTGAATGAGCAAACTGAATGAAACTTATAAACTCTATGTCCACAATCCACCAGTGACAGTTTATCAAACCTTTCCCAGTAGCAGATGTCCAGTGTTCATGCCACAGACTTGTTTGACTTCCTGGTTCTGACCTCTTGCCTGCCTCTTGGTGTCCTCACCTTGCTTATCCCCCGCCTGATTTGGATCTCTCTCTCTGACCACGATAACGAGTGCTCTTCCTCACCTCGACTACGCCTCTTGCCTGACCCTCTGGATCTGGACAAGAATTTCTGACCAAGTGTATGACCTCGGACTGCTCTACTGGACCTTGTTTCTGGACTTGCCACTCCTCACGCTACACAGCTCTCCTGCCCTGCTGCAGCTCCATCACCGCTGGTGATGTCATCAGATCCACCTGTCACATGGAGTCTGCTCTCTCTGCCTGACTGTGAAGATCTGAGCAGCCCATGGACCCAAACCTCCACTAGAGATCCTGCTTTGATAAACACTTTAAACCAGTCGTGTATTTTGGTGCATTTACTGAACCTGGTTCATGTCATAAAGGTTGTTGCATAACTTATATTTATTATTATCCATCTGTTTTGTTGTCAAAACTACATGTTCACTTCATGGTGATACTTTTGAAGGATGAAACTCGTCTCTACTGATATTGGCTAAACACCTTCTCAACCAGGTGGGTTTGTGTAACGGAAACCTAAAAATAGTCCAATACTGTATACTGTACAGTGTTTAAATATTACATAAATCTGAGGCAATAACAGATTGTACTGTTTAATAATTTCTGCTAAACTGTAGCATGGTTCAGCTCAGAGCTACAATCTGTAGAACAATATCTGCCACAAGAAGCTAATATTTATGAGCCAATTCAATAATTAACAGTGCTTACATCGACTTTATGGGCTAATTTTAAATGGTGAGATTATTAGCTTCAGTTATGGCTGGATCACACTGAAGTAAATAAGATCAAATCTGCTGACTGTTGAACTGAGACACATTTTCCTTTTTCTTTTTGGTTTGTATAACCATAGCACATAACTCTGTGGCATTTTTACAATTTTAAATACATTATATAGCTTATGTACAGGTTGTCCCCGACTTACGAGCGAGTTCCGTTCCTACGAATCGCTCAAAAGACAAAAATTCATATGTCGGAACCCGAAACACGTGTCGCTCATAAGTCCGGATTTTTTGTTGTAAGTCGGAAAATGTATGCTAGCGCTGCGCCGAACACCCGTTTTTTTTAACACAAACGTACATACTAGTTCATAAGCATGCTCAGAAACTTGTTTACAAACGGTTAGCTAACACACTTTCATCTAAAAACACAAACCAGTGCTGTATTTTCTGTACAACTTTACTGTTCGTTAGTCCGCTCGTAAGTCCGGAACGTCATATGTCGATGACGTCGTAAGTCGGGGACAACCTGTACATTCTAAAATGACATCAATATTATTAATAATTTTGACATAATCAGCCCTTATTGTTGGCTATTTTGTCAATATCTACATCAATGCTAAGTCCAGACACTTGTCCTCTCTGGTTATCCATCCAGTGGATCATGTCACATGACCAATGCATCCTCTACTTGTCTTATTCAGCTCTATGACTGTCACTGACCACTAACAGTCCAGTGACAGGAACTGGAAGTCAGACACCTTCTCACATGTCCAACCCATCAGCCTGAGCTGTCAACAAGCCTCTCTGGTTTGAGTTAAACTGTTTGCTTCTCAGACGTTAAACCTTCAACTCATACTGGCGTCAGTAATCTTTTTCCTCCTCTCTTCATGCACCATTCCTCCCCTTCCTTTAAAACTTTGAACCTTCCCTTCTGCTTTACATTCATTTCTATCCCAATTGTCACGGTGAGAGTTGTCATGTTGTTGGGGACCCAGTGTTTGTTTTGGTATTTTGAGATTATTCGGGTTATTCTGTCTTTTTTATTATCGTCTTACATCACAGATGTTTTTCCGTGGCTCTTGTGTAAATCACCGACACATCCTCCTGAGAAAAGATGTCATCATCACTAAAAATACTTTTGAACCACACATTTACTGGACATACAGCTTCAAATATCATCAGTCTGCTTTACATTATGTTTCATCTCAGTTGAGCCAAACTGACGTTTCAGCATTATCTCCTTGATTAATGTTAACTGGTGAGTCATGATAGCAAATTGTTGATAACAGTTTATGTAAGACATTTAAAGATTTATATCTCATATACTTCCACTGACAGCTAAGATCCCCATCACACTGGATGGCCCCGTTATACTCTCTATGACTTAAAAGAAGGGGGCTGGATTACAAAAGATTTGATACCGTTCCTTCAGTGTGAAGGCAATCCAATAATGAAATTATCTTTATTATACACATGCCATCTCAAGCCATGTCAAAATGGTCTATTCCCGAAGATATCACATCATGTTAGTGTGATGCTACCACTAAAGGTATCCCGTCTGCACTTGAGTTGTTTCCACGATTTTGTTACGATCTGCTGAATTTCTAAATTGAGGTTCCAGGGCCTTCCAGATCAGCGTCAGTCTTGTGTAGGAAGATGCACCACCAGCATCATGCAGGTGAACGTGTTTTCTGTGCAAGACCTCAAACACATCCCTTCGTCCTTTCTCGTCCAGCAGGCCTGATAAGTGGAGCACTAGTTTTGTTTCGTGTCCAAAAGGTCAATGAAGGATGATTGAATGGTGTAATACTTATTAGTGCACGGAGAGCGTGAATTTGTTGCAGCTGTGATGTAAGAGCACTGCCAGCACAGAGCGGACACGATAGGGGCCGTAGCCTCGTCATGAGAACAATTAGACCAATTCTAAATGACAAATTCTAAACAACCAGGCCACGTCAATCCAGGCTTAATGGACACGCTGCCACCACAATAATAAAGAACACGACCTTGTTACAGAAGTTGTAGCGAGTCTTGTTGTTTGCATGTTATTTTCAGTTTATTCCAAAGCTGTGCTGTGTTCTTTAGTCATCCTGTATGGTTCCCTTTTACTGCTCCCCCATTTTCTTTGTAACCTTTAAACAGATATCCAACAATAACCAACATGTGTTTGACATGTCCTTAATGTTCTTCTTGAAAGAGGTTTTGAGCCCTTTCCACTAAAAAACTTTGTTGTTGGGACCTTGTTTCCTGTTCAGTCTGCTGAAACATCAGTTTAGAAGCAGCGCTGCAGCATTATTAGACAGCCTTACGATGGTACAAAGTATTATCATTTGTGATAAATGCACATTTTCCTCCACTCCTCACTTTGTCTGCAGCCATCACTATGATCTATTCTAGATGTGGTCATCAAGGCCTCTGAGACCAACTACATTATTTGCAAGAAGACCCTGCTATTGAAATTTAGGTGTTTGATAAAAAATATTGTCTATTCATATGAATTACTCAAAGAAGCCACACTTGAGGACACGAGAACATTTCTGACAGGTTTTACTTTCAACGGCAGACTTTCACAACAGGTTACACAGACGTACAGAAGTTCTAGCCCAGTCATGAGAATCTGCCACGGGCAGCGTGTGCGAATTGTTTTATAACCTTATCAGCTCACAGACACTGATGACCTTGGCCACACAGCTGCACATGCAGGATCAAATCAGCTCCTCATTCAGCCCTTTCTGAGAGAAAATAACTCTCTGGTAATTCAAATGCATGATTCATGGGTAGGGAACATTCTCAGCCATAGTAGTTAAAAATCATCCATAAACCTTGAACAAAAATCCCCTGAAAAAAGCAACATGATTTAATGAAGTCAAAGTATTCCTTTGAGATATTGATATTGCAATGGACATGTGACCTGTCCACAGTGGATGAGTGGTTAGAGCAGTCATCTTCCAGTGGGAGAGTTGGGGGTTCAACTCCACTAGCAGTCAGACGCCTAAATGTCCCTGGACAAGACATTGAACCCCTCATTGCCTCCGATGTGTGTCCCATTGGTGTATGAATGTGACAAAGCACTGATAATTCTTTGGAAAGTTCTAGTAGAGTGCTGTTTGAATGGGTAAATGAGGACACAGATTGGGTTGTGAAGAGCTTTGAGTGTCTTGATAAGATAGAAAGGTGCTGTACAGTATAAGTACAGTCCATTTACCATAGTGTACTCCAGGGTTTGCTGGATGGGCACCACCTGAATAAGTTAGATGGATGAATGGCAATATTTTTTGCTATGGTATGCAGCTACGAGTTTAGTTTTTAAAACTGCCTTTCTCTGAAAACATTTAAACTTGTGCAAGGCTTTGTTTAAAAATAATAAAACAAAAGCAGTCCCCAAATTAATTTCTCATTACCGGATTATTCCATTATAGTTTCCTTTACTTTAAAAAATAAATTACAACATTTGTATTAATTTTTTATTCTGCTATAATTTACAAAACTGCAGTCTTTATGTATGCTACAGAAACTGTGTTGAATCATATGGATGTTTTACAAAACAATATATAGTACAGTACGGCAAAGGAAAAGATAAAGTGGTTCAAAGCAAGACTGGGCTGAGATTTAGTTCGAAGAGATAAAGACAATCATCAGTGAATGAGTCAGTCAGTCGTGTGCTTCCTTTTATTAGTATGAGGAAAACAGCAGGTGCAATCTTGCTCTACAGTATGTGAGTATCAGGCGGGGAGGTAGACTCATGGCCACTTCCTGCCTTAGATCAGGTTTCAGCAGCATCCTGTGAAGATGGCAGAAGGATTGGATCCTTTACTTTGTCTAACTGGATCAGCCATTGTCTGTTTCACATGGACTTTTACTGTTTGTCTCTCGTTCACACGTACCAGTATATGTGTTTGTTGTCAAGCAGGTTTCACTTTACAATATTACCCTGTCCCCTTTATTAACCAGTACAGCCAGTTTTATCTTCATCTGCTTTTTTGTCACTGATAGTTTTTTGTGTGATTTCAGCTTGAAGAAATAAAGTGTCCTTCTTACCTGACTGATGAGCTAATGGCTAGTCTGAGTTAAGACCAAAGTGGATGGATGACATCCAAAACAACCTTGTCTCAAAAGATTTTTAGCGACTCATGCATATGCTGCTTTATAAACTTAAATCGTTGATGCCTTCACATTAAACGCTAATTTGAGCAAAAATATTATAACAGTCCTGTTGGAAGTGCCACAGCTGCACTGGAAGTGCTACAGCAAGGCACCACTGCTGTTGCTATTTGCAAATACTAGAAGCATATAGTTTTTAAAAAGCATATATCGGTACTAATCATCTTGTGAAGAAAATATTTTTAAAATGGGTTTTCACTTACTAACTTACTGACATTTTCTGTAACTACCGTATTTTCCACCGTACACGTCGCACTGCCCCATAAGTCGCATCAGTCCGTATTTGTCTAAGAAAGTGGAAAAATTCATTAAAATGTTGCACTTCACATCTATTATGCATCATCACTGATGTGTTGCGTTTGTTACGCCTCACCGCCGACAACCCAAAAATGTGGGTCGAACCCGGGAATGTGGACCGGTGTTTAGCCAAAAACTGATGGGCTGCCAAATGGCGGCCATGGGAGCGTGCACTTTTTACATTTCTCAGAAGGTGCCCGCTTTGATACTTTCTCCGAAATTTAACAAGAAAAGCACCTAAATAATTATTTGTTTGCTCAAAATTTTAGCAAATGTGTGGCTCAGTCTATCATTTGCTTAATAAATGCACTTTAATGGTCAAATTAGCTGCATTATGCCGTGGTGCAGCTGTTTTGATAGTTCCAAGCAGAGAGCAGAATGAAGGGGGGAGCCTTTGGCAGTCCGATTGAGTCATTAAAAGCTGTTGAAGATTCTGAGTCATCCAGGACATGGTAAATTCTAAAAAGTGCAAGAAAAAAAACAATAAAGTATAAAGTATAATAAATAAAGTCCAGTTGTTTTTGTCTTGAACTTTTTTGAATTTGTCATTATAGCCACGTTTTCCTATTACATGATACAACAGCATGCCATACTCTATTACTACTCTACTGGCTGAAAGTGGTACTGCTCCATTTTTTTTCAGTCAGAATGAATGAAAATGGTCATATCTCAGACAAAAAATGGTTAATAAATATGGGGAAAAAATCAGTAAATATGTCACTTCGACCTATAAGTCACAGGACATGTAAATTATGCAAAAAAACTGTGACTTGTAGGCCGAAAAATACGGTACTTAGTCATGTTCGGTCTTAGGAGTCTGTATCCCATTCCATCCATTAACAGTCAAAATGTGAGGTACACTACAGACAGACCAGTACCTCATAAGTTGCAAACCTATGTCTGTTTTGTTTGGTGATGAGTATCAGTGTAAAGAATTTGTGCAAGTATTTCATGAAAAACAGTTGGGTGCATAAATCAGAAATAAGACTTCTGCAATATTTCGATTGCGGGAATTTTCCACATGCAGGGACCACAAACTTTTAGAGGTGCTTTGTGTGTTTCACCCAGATGGAATCATTCATTCATTCATTCAACCTTACAGTATTTATTCAGGCTAGTCTCATTGAGCAATGAGGACTTATTTACAAGAGAGACCTGTTCTGACAGAACATATAAAGTACAGCCAACAATAACAGTTGCAATAGATGAACCTTTTCCTTAGTTTACACATTTCCCAGGACAAATTGATAAGTCTGCCTGTTTCGAGGCCAACAGTTGTTGATTTATTCCGGCAGACTATTTTTCTTGTCAGCCTTTGACTCTGTACTGATACTTCCCAGGTCTGAAATGGCCAGATTGGGGTGCATTCTACTGGTCCATGCTTACGAGCCTTTTCAAGGTTGTTTTCATGCTGACGAGTCCAAAGCTGCAGGTGGCCTGCAATTCAATTCACTTCCATCTCACGGTTTAGTTTATAAATCAGCTGATTTTGAGTCCTCAAAGCACGGACCAAACCTTCACATATAGCAGCCTGACAAGGGCCAAATTAGCTGCAGCCGTCTTCTTTGTATGCTGATAAACCAGGAACCAGACTATTCCAAAAACAGGAAACCTATTATCAAAAATCAATTATTTGCAATTTCGGCATCCTTGATCAACAGCAGAGGTAGACAGACATATCACATTCCACTTCCTCAGAGATATATCCAGCTTCATGTGTCGTCTGAGCAGATGAGGGTTCTGCAGGAACCTGTCGCTTTGTTGAAAATATTTTGTCATTTGCATCGAAAGTCCAGTTGGTCTGATCCAAAACAGTAGTTTTCATTTCAGAAGATGTGTAAAAAAAAAAAAAAAGGAGCACAGACAGCAAGCAAAAAAGCAGGAGGAAAACAGGGAGAGTGACGAGATGTGTGCGCCTCGTTCCAGGGCCAGTGAAGGGAAAAAACAAAGAAAGAAAAAAAAAGAAAAGAAAATGTATTCCACAGAAGGTGCCCTCTTGAGGTGTAGTGCTTTCTGAAAGTTCAAGTATTTTTTCTGCTGGACCTGATTTAGAACAGAAATCTTACAGTCAGGACAATGGTGGAAATGCAAACAAACAAGCTCACGATGACTCTTCTTGGTTTTAGTCACAAGATATACTTCTACAACTGATTAATCTTTGGAGTCAACCTGATTTAAAACGTTTGTCACAGCTTTTACAAACATAAAAATGGCTACACCTCTTTCAATTTTACAGACACAGTGTTATGTGATTAGTGTGGTAGTAGCTGAGAGTCATTCACAACATGCACTCTGATTGTTAACTCTTCACACAAGATCCTTGTTTAAAACATTGACATCCAAGGAAGGTGGTTTGCATATCTTCAAGGAATTCTAATTTTCCCATGCCATGGAGTGAAAAGAGGGAATTGGAAATATCCTCCATCTGTCCGTGCATGTTGTGAGCATGATAACTTGAAAAATAAGTGAGGTATTGACTGTTTCAGTGTGTGGCTACATCTAAGGGTTAGTAAGGCTCCTTCCAAAAATCGGATTACCTACAAAAACATTAAGGTTTACTTGCATTCCCTGTTACATTTCAGTCCAGGAAAACTTGAAAAACTCATCTCGAAACTGAAAGTTATGCACCATAACTCATGTTCCCTGAAGGAAGGGAATGAGGTGCAACATACTTGCTATGGAAATTGCGCCCCCGCGCGATTACCTGAAGGAATATACTCACGCCTTTACGGCAGGGGCGTCACCGCCGCGCCAGGGGCCCCGCCCTCTGGGTACTTAAGCAGCTGACGCCCATCCATCTTCCTCCAAAATTGCACTTCACCGAGCTTTCAGCATTGAAAGGGCCAGATATGTTGCACCTCGTTCCCTTCCTTCAGGGAACATGAGTTATGGTGCATAACTTTCAGTTCCCTTTCAGTCTGGTCTCTCGGTGCAACATACTTGCTATGTGAATGTAATCCATTTACGCCCTTGAAATGCTCAGTAAAATGCATGCTAGTGTGAACGTCTGCCCTTGACCAGCAGGCATCTCAAGGCTACTTTCTACTGTGTGTTAGAAAGAACAGCCTGAGTGACGTCACACGCAGTAACATCCAAACTGTAATGCTTTGCAAAAGTGTTTAAAGGGGACCACATATAGGTCTTTAAAATTTTTATGTTATGTCTGTGTGCTATCTTGACAATATTAATTCATTTTAATACACAAAATAATTCTTAGATAATTAATTATACCCTTTTTAATTCTGCCATTTTTAACTTTCGTTTTGAACGACCGGTTTCTGATACAAGTTCTGAAGTCCACGCCCTTCAACGATCTGTTTACGCCCTCTGTAACAGCCAGTATCTGTAATGTGTTGTTGTTTTAAAATTAGCTCTTTTTTTATTACTCATTTGACTTACTGTTAGTGCTAGCTTAAGATAACTTACCGAAACCCGTCTGAGCGCGCCGCAATTTGCTGCTCCTTTTAGCATTAGACCACCCGAATCCGATGCTAATGTTAGCTTGTTCCTCTTCCGGTGTTCGCCAGCTCCGCTCGTTGCACGCGGCGATTTTGGGAGTTATCGCTGTTCCAGTCAAGACAACACAAAGTTCACCAAGTGTCTCCCGTAAATTAATCCGTAAGGAGAAGGTCCTCGCTGCTGCGAGGCTGCTGCGAGGCTGCAGCGAGGCTGTACAGTTGAAGCTCCGCTCCATCCGCCAGAAGAGGGTCCCGTTAACGCCGGTCCCTACGCCGGGGGTCCGCTCGTTTAATTTTTGCCGGCTGCGCGTTGGGAGCGATCGCAAATACACTAAAAATTGAACTAAAACATAAAAATAACAATTATACTTTATTTATAAAGCCATTTAAAAAAACACAGCTGCAACAAAGTGCTGTACACATGAAATTAAGAACATATAAACAAAAGATGAGATGAAATCATGAAAAACAACAGTCATGTGTTTAATACAGAAGTGGGTTGAGCCTAACCAGGGGTTGCTAGGTGAGGGGCTGGACTCAGGTTGGGGTGGGTTGTGGCAGATTGGCTGCGGTTTGTGACGTCACAAACCGCAGGAAGTGAGAAACGAACCGTTTTTATCACAGACAAATAAATCTACTTAGAGTAAATAAACCACTGGGTGCATTTCTTTGGCCTTAGGACTGTTTTTTTATGAAGTACATACCCAAAGTTGAGTAAAAAAAACATTAAAACGTGAATTTTGCATGTGTGGTCCCTTTTGATGAGCTCCAGTTCGCAGCAACACAGATGTCTGCAAATGGTACACCCTTGAACAATGACCAGGAAGTGGCTAAGCCCCGAGTGGAGTGAGCGTGCATCCCAGAGGGCACCTGTTTACCTTTGCTACTGTACACCCTTTTAATGGCCTCAGTCACCCAATGTGAAAGGCGTTGTTTTGATAGGGCCTTTCTGGTAGCAGGTGCTGCAAAGCAGACGAACAGTTGATTTGTTTTTCTCCATTCGGCTGTTCTCTGCATGTAAGTGCGTAAAGCTCTCACGGGGCAGAGAGCCTTCAGCCTTTCCTGTTCTTGAGTGAGGACGGGAGCAGGTGGGAAGGAGGAGAGATCAAAGTCTAGACTCCTGTGGTTCAAAGTCAAGACCTTGGGAGTGTATGCGGGATTAGGCCTTAAGGTGACCTTTGACCCGTCAGGGGCGAATCTGGTACACATTGGATGTACAGACAATGCATGGAGGTCACCCACGCGTTTCGCCGAGCAAAGTGCCAGGAGTAGAGCGGTTTTATAAGATAACAAATCTATCTTAACCTCGCTCAGTGGCTCGAATGGGGGGTCACAGAGAGCCCCCAAGACCAGGCCAAGATCCCAACCAGGGGTCAGAATCCTGCTGGGTGGTTTAGTCTGAAGCACACCTTTCATAAATCTTATTATGATTGGATGTGCTCCAGGTGTCCTGTGTCCCCAGCCTTCGTGACAGGCTGAAATAGCTGATAGGAAAACTTTAATCGTTGAGTAGGAACAACCTTTTTCCAGTAAGTCCTGAAGGAAGGTCAGGAGCTGAGCCAAGTCGCATGCATAAGAAATAATATTTCTTTCTGAGCACCAGGCTTCAAAAATACGCCACTTATGTGCGTATAAAGACTGTGTTGACACAGCACGGGCATTTTGTATGGTTTTTACCACATTTTCCGGCAGGCCTGACGCCATCAGCTTGTTCTTTTCTGCCAACAAGCTGAAATTTTTGACAGTTCCTGGCCTAAGCGGCTGGACTGCCCCTTCTGGTGACATAGTTTGGCCCTGAAGAAGAGCAGTTGGTGCATCCAGTTCTCCTCCAAGGGCCCTGGAGGCTGTGAACCCCTGGGGGTCAACCAAGTTGGGAAGAGGGCTTCCTTGCTGATGTGCTACCAGGCTGCTCTGCTCGAAGGTAATCGAGGGCAGATGCAACCTGTCATCCGTATTAGGCAGAGTTGGAGCAGAAAGTCTATTTCCCCCCTCCAAGTTTGGGGTCATGGGACTGGGAGACTGTGAGTTTTGTAAACGAGCAGACCTCCTGACTCCAATCCGTTTTTTGGGATGGTCCAGTTTACTGGTCCTTGGCTTTAATAGAGCGTCGGAACCAGGCAAACCGACCGTGGTTTGTGTTTCGCCCGTTGGGAGAATTTTGTTTGAGAGCAGAGCTGAATCAGCACAGAGAGGAAGGTCACGTGCTGTCGGATCACTGCTTGGACATTGCGTGTCCCTCATTAATAATAAAGGGGCAGCTATAACGTGAGAACGTGGAGATGCTCCTTTTAGTTTGGCAGACTTTAGATTATTTGGTGATAGAGAGCCCAGTCCCCTTTGAAAAACAGGAAGAGAGATCTGATTCGACTCTGATTTGTTTATATGCACAGTAGCCTGAACACAATTGTTGCTGTGAAGGTGTGAAGCTTGTGGCTGCCTGTGGGCATCTGATGTGGCCCCCCCGTCGTTAGATTCTGTTGGCATGCCTCCCTGAGGTGCGGACATGTCACGTGTTCGCCTGGTTAGTGTATTGGCTGCCCCGTCACACACAATGGAGCGGGGCTTGAGCACGTGACCCTCCTCACCTGTCTCCATGAGGGATGTAGGAGGTGCTTGCAGATGCCTCTGTGTCTGTTTACCGCAGACGAATCAGAGGCACCCTGCTGGGGTTTATTGATTAGGCTAATACCCCATGGGCTGTGAGGGAGGGGGGGAAAATAGCCCTCTCCCTTTATGACGCCTGGTAAGCCAGAGGGACCTGTTCTGCTGAAGTTATTTGTGTGTTGTTGTTTTTTTTTTTGTTTGTTTTTTGAGAGTCAATAAAACAGAGAGGGGCTGTTTTATGAGCTTTATTCGTGCTCATGTGCAATGACGTACATGATTCTATGTCACTCACAGCAGAAAAAGCATGATTTGTGCATGCGATAGATTTACCAGCTTTTTGTACCGTGTTACAAATAAAGTCTGGACATGAAGGGATCATTCCCAGTACCGCTCGGGCGGGGGATCGTGTAATGTGGGAACGTGGACCTGGTTCATCAGGCACGTTTCTGTCTGGTGTCCTGGTTCATCGAGGAGGCCCTGTGTCTGACCGCCTGGCGAGGGACAAACCTGTTTTTGCTCCATGCGTGCTCGGTGCGAGGTTGGCCCGACGGGGGGTCTCTGCCAGGGCTCCTCCTCGTATGCTGGCCGCTTCTGCGGTGGGGCACGCGTTGCCGAGCGGTGTCGAGGCTGCGCAGGTCTGCCTCCAGCAGACTCCCTTGGGGGGCGAAGCTTCTCCGGGGAATGCCCACCCGGAGAGCTTCAGCCTGTCTGCACCTTTGGTCCAGCTTGGTCTGAATTCGCTCCAAAGCTTTACCAAATAATCCCGTCTGCTCTATCGAGTGGTGGAGAAAAGGCACCTTTTGTCCCTCAGGGAGATCCGTTAAAGTCATCCACAGGTGGCGAATCGCGATGACCACTTCCGCCATACCCCTGCCTTGAGCAACAACGGCTGACCCCATCATGCGGAGCACAAAGTCTGTTGCCCTGCGGGCTTCGTCCAGCAAGTCGGCGGCAGCCTGCTTGTCCGTTGTTACCTGCAGCTGCTGCAGCTTTTCCGCTAGGTAAGCCTGCATCAACGCAGACGCGTTCATGGCGCGCCGCGAGTCCCTGAGCTCTGTAGCACTTCTCGAGTAGAGACGCTGAAGCTCGACAAGCCTTGCTGGGGAGAGTTGGTTTTGTCCCGGATGACTTAGGAGCCAGGTGAGACGCTAGTGTGTCCTCAATTTGAGGCACGATAGCTATTCCCACCTCATCCATCCTGTCGATGTCGAGGAACTGTGAGAGGGGAAGGAGCATGGGGGCTCTTGGTTGAGCCCAGGTGTGAGTTAATTCTGTGAGGAAGTCCGGGAACACGGGCATCCTTTGCCTCGTGGCGGCCTGCTGCTTCGAGTAAAAATAGTTTCCTACCAGCCTCGTGACCTGTTGGCGAGGCGGAGGCTTGCGGGCCATGGGATGTGCAGCGCGTACGCTGCTCTGTGGCACAGGTCGAACAGAGCAGGGATGGAAAAGTCGGTTTCTGGGAGCACAGGTACCGGGTCTGGGAGAGATCTTCCCCCTGATCCTCCAGTTCCACGTCTGCGTCCTCCGCTGAAAATTCGCCCGAGGCTGAAATTGAGATCTCGTCTCGTTCATCATGCCTCGGGTGTCGAACTCGACTGTTAAGTCCACCATAGGAGCCAGCACGTCAGGGCTGTCACCCCATTCGACTCGTGTGCTGTCATGTAGAGCCATATTCTCGAGCTCCGGCGTGGGAGTGAGAGGCTCCGTGGTGTCTGCATCCGTTGGTACTGCTGAAGTGCCCATGGCTTTGGCGACGAGGTCAACCCGGTGCCGCAGCACTGCATCCAGCATCAGGCTGCAGTGTGGGCAAAAGTCGGGCGTATCCAGTGCTGTTTTTGCGTGAAGCATTCCCAGGCAGACTGGACAGGCTTCATGGGTGTCCGTCGCTGCGAGGGAGAAACCGCATCCGCTGGGACAAGCGCGCGAAGTTGGGCTCGCCGTCCCGCTGGTTTTCCTTGGAAGTCTCGCCTTTCGCTTTCCTTTCTCCGGAGGCATGTCCGAGATAAGGCGAGCAAGTCCTTCCAGAATCTTTTCTCTTTTTCCTTGAAATATCTCCTCCATTGCGTTGCTTTCGCTGGCTAGCTCACTAGGAGTTAGCGAAGTAGCTTTTTTCTTGTGGCGTAGTTAGCGCCGTCGAGCGAAACAATCTGTAGAGAGAGGAGAAAAAAACTTTTGGGTTAACAGAAAATGTGCCGGACTAGCTTTCGCTAGTCCAGCAATACGCAGGAATAATTCTCTGTGCGCTCTGTGCAGGGAGCAAGCTCACCTCAAGTTGAGCGATGAAGCAACAGAGAAGTCCCGCGAAGAGGTAGTTCAGGTTTAGCGAGGTGAAGGGCAAAAAAGAGGAAGATGGATGGGCGTCAGCCGCTTAAGTACCCAGAGGGCGGGGCCTCTGGCGCGGCGGTGACGCCCCTACCGTAAAGGCGTGAGTATATTCCTTCAGGTAATCGCCGGGGGCGCAATTCCCATAGCAACTATGTTGCACCGAGAGACCAGACTGAAAGGGAACTACGGACATTCACTATTCAAATAGTTTGGCGATGGGGGGCATCATTATTTTATTTGTAAAATAACTTGTATGCCCAACTGGGCCTTTAGCCGTGAACTAAGATCTCTTCAACATGACTAAATATTTTATTATGGAGTCTCTTTGGTCGATGACAAATTACCATTAAGCCAGAATACCAGTAGTTTTTGCAATTTACCAAAAACTTGTGTGCCTTTAAGACAACATAATACCTCACAATTTATGGTGATAAATTGACACCCTGAACTTCCATATTTTTAGTCTGTAGTAATATAGGACGGGGTCATTGAACGCCTTACCTATATTTTAGATGTATAAATTGGCAGGGTTTAGACTGACACAAAAATACATCATTAATTAAACGAGTTCTCTCTTTTTCAGCTTAATACCAATAATTCTATACTTTGACCAGATGTAATTCACAGGAAACGTTAAACTTATGTGACAGGATATGGTCTGTGAGCAGTCGTCCGGTTGATTTAAGAGCCCATAAATACGTTTTTTTTTTTTCATTTTTACTGATTGATAATTAGTTATTAGCGGTACTGCATTTTAAATAAAAATAGCGCAAATCTGCTTATGAATTATAAAAGTTAGTCAATCAACTATAACGCTAACAAATTGTTTAGGTCCGCTATAAGCGGATTAGCGCTTTAGCGCTCCCTAGCGGTCTGGTGCTTACTTTTGCAAACATTAATAATGTCAAATAATACAGTATAAATACAGCAGCCTGAATTGTGAGCAGATGGGTATATGAATAGAATGCAGCAGCTTTAATCGGGTCCTGGAGGTCACTGGTGCCTATATCCAGCAGTCACTGTGCGAGAGGCAGGGGACACCCTGGACATGTCTCCAGTCCATCACAAATAATTCAAAATACAAACGTAAACAAAGATTTCAGCCTACTGTATTGCATAAACATTTAACTCAAAATAAAATAGACTTCAAAATCATATTGCATTCATCCATGTTTCAAATGTGTATGGATGGATTTTGTTTAAAATATTTGTTTGGTAAATCTTTTGAACAAAAGCCATCTATCCATCATCTTTACCCACTTTATCCTTATCGTGTCCTGGAGGTCACTGGTTCGGGTCAGATTTCTTGTTTGTTTGTTTGTTTATTTATTCATTTCATTTCAATTAAAAAACACTACAATTTTTAGAGAAAAAAGCAATATAAAATACCTATGTTTATTAAATTAATGTTTATGTTTATTAAATTTTTTCATTTTTTTTTCAAAAAAAAAACAATACAAGACAATCTCATAAATGATAATGTACAAAATGTAAAAAAAATGAAAGGTAGCAGAAAGAAGAATAAATCTTATTATATCTGCCCCTTACTTCCAACAATCAGATTAAACAATAATAATCAACCATGTAAACAATAATAATCTTCAACCAACTTTTTCCAACAATCAGATTAAACAATAATAATCTTCAACCAACAGTACAAAATGACTAACTCTTTCTAATTTTCTAACTAATACAATACACATTACGCTATTTCATATATTTTTTAACACATTTGTTTTGATCATTTTCTTAAATGTAAACATTGACTTGGCATTTTTAACTACATTCTCCAAGCCATTCCATAATCTAATTCCCTGGATTGAGGTAGAACGTCCCTTCAAACTAGTTCTGAATTGTGGTTTTACAAACATCTCTGTCCCCTTAAGATTATAACAACTTTGTCTTTTAACAAAATGCATTTGGATATTTAAAGGTAATGCATTATTTTGAGCCCTATACATAACTGATAAAATATTATAGTCTACCAAATCATGGAACTTCAATAACTTCAGTTGATAAAATAATGTACTTGATGGATGACGGTAATGTTTTCTAGTGATAATTCTTACAGCTCTTTTCTGTAATACAAAAATAGGCTTTGTGATTGTTTTACACGTGTAATAAACCTATAGGCCGTTTGTGTAATTAAACACTTACGAGGTCAGTTTACTGACTTACCTATAGTTTGGATGAAAGATCCGAGCAGATATTATCTACACAAATCTACCATCAGTTTCAAGGGGTCTCAACTTTTTCAAATTAAATCAATAAATCGGTGATGTGATTAGCCAGAAATGTAATTTCACAAGAGACTTCAATTTATGTTGGTCTACCAGAAAATAGACCTTTTATTGAAACTATCACAAAAATTACATTAAACATTTGTATCGATATTAGCTCTGATTTAATAACTACGTTGACAAGAATTCAAATTAAAACAAACAGACAGTTAGGAACTTTTCTGTTGGCACATTACTTAATTTCACTGTGTTAAGGAAAGGAAGAAATAGGAGGAAGATTAAAGATTGAAAGCTAAGTTAACCGAAGTTAATTATTTTGAAGCTACAGGGTGGCACCTTTCCCAAACAGGTCCAGCTGTACTTCCGACACGTGCAGCATACAAACAAGCCTCTTTACCTGGTGACGATACGTCCCCTGGAGATGAGGGCTGAGAAGTTTGTGGACACTAACGGACTGTGTGGTCCAGCTCACGTCCAGTCGACTTCGTGCGTGTATGGCTGGATCAGACGAGCCGGGAGCACGCTTTCACCGGCAGGAACAGGCCCCAATCGCACTGACGGATTTTCAAAATAAAACTTCAGAAAACAAATTCTTTCAGAAATGAGTGAGTGGGTTACAGTAAGCTTTACTGTAACACCAGCTGAAACGTGGGTCTAATTGACACAATGACCGGAACGTCTCCAGCTTTTTCCAGAGAAGAAACCAAGTTCTTAGGATGTTCTTCCCTCCGACTCTAAAGTCAAAATAGGAAGTGCACCTTTATATGGGAGGCGGGGTCTGACCCACCTCCTTAATAACTATTGGCTGGTTTAACAAAATAAGAGATGGATATTTCATCTGATAGGCAGAACTGTCTCTGACGGACAACAGGAAAACTGTTTACAGAATCGGCCAGATGGCCTGCTTGTGAGCACAGAGAATATTATGGCTAACTTTCACAGACAAAACAGAGAAGGAAGTTGCAAGTTAAAAGTTTACCCTGAACTGTGCCTTTAGATTCAGAGCCTGCTTGTTCTGCAGAAATAAACCAGCAGAAGGGTCAAAACTCATGAAAGTAACAGATCATCATTAAAATGACAAAATATACTGTAGATCAATTCTGAATTAACACACATTAAAGAGAAAGTTCAATCTGATTAATTAGTGTCCATTAATTCAAAATAATTGTAAAAAATATAAGTGTCCACTCGTCTCCTTGAGAGTTTCAAGAAGGTGTAACACTGAGAGTTTCAGAGAGATGCAGAGAGGTGTACTTGAAGGTCAAGACAGAATATCAGAGATGAGGTGTATCACTACAGTCCCCCTTTTTGGAAGTCATCGCCTGTCCTTGGAGATGAGTTCCAACACGAAAGGATAATACCGAATGTCTCTGACCTCTATGTAATCCAGCAAGTGGGAAAAAAAAATCAAAAAAAAAAAGTTCAAAATTATACTCCCATAATGTTTTTGGAAATTCCATACTGTTCGTAGGTAATCCCATTGCGGTAAGCTTTCAATCCTTTGGAAAACATAGTCTGTTAACCCATGGAAAACTGAGTCTGTGATCCCTCCTTTGGAAAACAAAGTCTTATAATCCACAACGGTAAATCCACAACGATGGGGGTTATTGATTTCATCAGCAAGAATGGTTTTTAATCAGCATGTAGAGGGGATCCCTCGATTGAAGCAGAGGAGGCGGCCCTTGGATGAAGGTTGAAGACCAACGTTGGATCAGCAGGTCCCCACATCGAAGGTTGCAGGCTGGATGGCTTCCAGTCGGTGCCACCCTGGTTCAATGTGTCATGCAATTATGTGGTTTTAGGTGGGCTTATGATAGGGATTCTACATTAAGCCTTACCTATATGCACCTGGTATGTAAGCTATCATGGATTAGATCAGCTACAATTACCAATTAAGGGGTGGATCAATGCTGTAAAAATCAGAAATAGGGATCTATACCTATAGAAATGTGGAGGGCTTCTGTAACGAAGGCCTCTTCTTTCAAACTATTCCTCCATTCATTATTTAGTTTAGGTTAAACTAAAATAAAAAAAATGAAATCTAGTTTGGTCTAAATGTCTGTTGTCTTTTAGACGAACGACGCAAGATTTGGTATTCCCTATAAATTTTGAAGTCTATGGCGAGACTCATCAAAATGAATAGATCTAGAATAGAAACGATCGAATCGGTCCTACCTAAATGATTGGGAGGTCAGTGTAGATTATAGTACCTTAAGTAGTATTGATCTACAATGACTCTTCAAAGATTGAGATCTTTAACAAAATGAACAGCATGTTGGCATAGTTAAATCCATTTAAGTCTTCAACTTATCAACAATCAAAACCTCTTTTGGCTGGGAGTGTTCAGAAAACAATAACAACTTCAATAACACAAAAGTAGCAATTAAGCAACTAAAAACAACGTTTCACTACGTCAAACTCACTCTGGTCGTCAGATTCCAACGTGTCACACACAAGAAAAACAGTTCTTAGCTTTATAACCGATGTCAATTAAATCCTGCAGATTTAAACGGTTGTTAAGGTTAGTTTTTTGTTGTGGGTTTTATGCTTAGCGTTTCTAAGTTCTAGTTGGAACGGTTTCTTTTCGCAACTAGAATAGTTTAAACTGTTTAGTTTATTTACTATCCTGTGCTTGGACGACCTTATTTTCCCATGAAGTCTGTGAGTTTGCGAGATCTTTGTCGTTTGTGGGGTTATTGAAATCTTTGTCCTTGACATGGGCATGACCTAACATCACCCCCCTGTGGTCATGAGGGACCACGCGCACAGGTGTGGACGTCCGTCCATGGGCACGCGTTAGGATGCCTTTGTTTAGTTTAAGCTGTTAACAGTTTATTGGGAACCTTGTACAGGAACCTTACAGGTTTCGGCCAACGTATCTCTGTACGTTTACCTCTTTCTGCGTAGTTCAGGTGTGTCACAACTGTTGGCGCAGTCTTAAGTGTGTCTGACTGGTCAGACTGCGACGGGTCACTGTCGTTGTGGTGTGCGTCTTCCCACTTCAAGACTGAAGAGGTGCTCTTTGAGTCTGTCAGAACTATGTCATCGCTGAGTAGTTCCAGATTCAAAAGCTCTTGAACCAAGGTTTCATTGAAAGCTTGGCTGATGACTGAATCAACTGTCCCAGAGGACAGTACAGCGTCTGTGGTGTGGGGTCCTTGGACCTCCACACCTTCTTCTACCTGTGGCAGGTAGTGTGAGTTTTCCCCCCTTTTGTTTGAGGAGGGGTCCTCAAAATCTGTAACCATGAAGTCCAAGTGACTGTCAGCGTGTGGTAGACTGTCACTTTCAGGACTCGGATGTCCTTGAACCAAGACTTCACTGAAAGCTTGGCTGTTTGCCGAATTACCTGTCCCATAGGACAGTACAGCGTCATCGGTGTGGGACCCTCGGATCACCACACCGTCTTCTACCTGTGTTAGGTAGTGCTCAGTGAGTGCTGAAGGTGTCAGCTCGCAGAGGAGGTTCTCGTGTTGGGCCAGAGTCTGGTCCACCTGTTGAGTCTCCTCTGTCTCACCTGTATATGAAGGTTCACTTACCGGGTTTGTGGTCTCGGTTAGGGAATCCCATGTGACCTCGGCGGTACCTGTTGTTAGACAGTCAGTGTCCTGACCTTGGGGAGGTACCTCGATTGGCAGTTTTTTCTAGATTTAATGATTATTTATTTATTTTAAACCAAGTTTGTATCTAGACAAATTCTGTATTTATCAATTCCAACATTTGTTCTATATCTTCACCTAAACAGAAAAAAGTGGTATCATCAGCAAAAAGTACACATTTAAGGAGTCCTGACACATTTACCAAGTCATTCACATATAAAATAAAAAGCTTTGGTCCAAGTACAGAGCCTTGGGGAACTCCACATGTGATATTACAGAGGTCAGATCTTACATCATTTATTTGTACAAATTGTTTCCTATCTTTTAAGTAGCTAGATACCCACTGTAATGCTGGTCCTCTAATACCATATTTGTTCAGTTTTTCAAGGAGAATGGTGTGATCAATAGTATCAAATGCTTTTTTTAAATCAACAAAAATACTGATACAATATTGTTTTTGATCGACAGCAGTAGTTATTTGTTCCATTAATTCCATGAGAGCCATTGATGTAGAGTTTTTTGCTCTAAACCCATACTGACTGTTGCTTAGAATATTTTGTTTATCTATAAATTGATCTAGTCTGTTTACAAATAGTTTTTCAAGAATTTTTGAAAACTGTGGTAACAAGGATATAGGTCTATAATTGTTGAACACACATTTATCACCATTTTTAAAAAGAGGAACGACCTTAGCTACTTTCATATTATCTGGAAATATTCCTGTTGAAAATGATAAATTACATATGTATGTGAACGGCTCAATAACATGGCTCATTATGTCCTTTACAAACATCATATCCATGTCCACCCAGTCTTTTGATCTCTTGTCAGTAAGATTTTTTACTACATTCATTATTTCCTCTTTGTTAGTTCCATTTAGAAAAATACTATTTGCACAACCTGTAATTGAGTGGATCACATTTTTATTTACTTTTGGTATTTTAGCTGCAAGGCTTGATCCAACATTCACAAAATATTGATTAAATCCATTTATAATTTCATTTTCATCATGAATTTCATCGTTGTCTTTTACAAAATATTTAGAAATACCAGTTTTTGCTTTATGATTCTTCAGGACACTATTCATTACTCGCCATGTTGCTTTCATATCACCGTTACTTTTATCTAATAATTTACTATAATATTCTTTCTTATGTTTCCTTATACAGATAGTCCCCGACTTACGAGCGAGTTCCGTCCCTAGGGGGCACTCTTATGTCAAAAATTCGTAAGTAGGATCATATAAAACAACTTTAACTTTAACCAAGTCTATTTTTAATAGACTTGGTTAAAGTTTACAAGTTGTACCCCAGACACCAATACAATAAATTAAAATCGGCACAATAATTGTATTATACAGCAAACACAAAGCCTTGTCAGTCAATAAGTCCCTCGCTTTATATAGCACTGGCAGCCACTCCTCCGCCTTTTTTATTTTTTCTATTCATATGATGTAATTCATGTCCTTCAATTTATTTATTATTTATATTATCATCATTAAGCCATGTCTCCGACAATGCTATTATTTTGAAAGTTTTATTAATGTTTTTGAGATTATCTAACATGTATGATAAATTTGCATTTATACTTCTACAGTTTAGGTGAATTATAGAAAGATCATCATCTGTTGTATTTACATCAATAAATTGCTCTTCATTATAATATTTAAATTCTTTTTTAGTTGGAAAAAGACTTCTATTCTACATCAACATTATATATTTTAAATATCGAATCATCATGCATCATCATTAACCGTGCGCTTCTTTTTTTTTTTCCATTTATAGATTGCTTCCCTTCTCACCTTATAGCCGTCCTCTCACTCCAATACTGTATGTTTTTTTTAATAGAGAGAAAGAAAAGAGAAAGTAAGACAACAAAATAACAATTATCCACAAAAAGGGCACACGGCAAACACACCTAACCTCCGTCCACAATCCTGCAAAGCACATGACAGAACACAGCAACGAAACATACATGCATAAAGACTAATAAT
>JBBPBX010008584.1:0-15008 GCA_038048925.1 Garcialebias charrua
AAATACAGGTAGTCCCCAACTTACGACGGAGATCCGTTCCTACGTGACGTCGCAAGTCGAATTGCAACGTAAGTCGGAACATACATTAATACTGCACCATATACATGTACAGTACTGTATTAATAAGCACTTCGCCTATCCTAACACAGTACCCTACAAAATTATCAAAAACACATACACAGTAAAAATGCCAGTGTTGAATTAACACCCTCAGTGTTAATTTTAACACCGGAAAAGTGTCTATATGTGTCCAAGTCAGCTGGTATTAAAGTAACACTTTCGAAGGTTTAAAAGTTTGACACCCATTTTTTGTTAAATTAACACCAGACATTGTTAATATTCAACAATAGCTAATGTTAAAAGTAACACTGTACAATGTTAATCATAAACATAATGCGGTGTTGAAAGGGTAAATGACTGACACCACAAGGTGTCAATTATTTACCTTTTCAACACCGCATTAATTTAAGATTAACACTGTTCAGTGTTAATCATAAACATAATGCGGTGTTGAAAAGGTAAAAATGATTGACACCACAAGGTGTCAACATCAACCAAATCCAATGGGAAAAAAATTTCAAAAAAATACTCAGAAATGGAAAGTTCAACTTTTATTAAACCCATTTCTATACAGACCTTCGATGCTCAGCTCATATAAAACAGTAGCGGGGCACAAAATATGTTCTTTCATCATCATCAACTGAAAACTGCCTGTCATAAGGCTGATAATATATCAGATTAGCGACACAAATAATAGCAAACACATCATCCACAATCTCTATTCTGAAAGCATTCAGATGATTATCAAAACACTCTGTAATGACTTGAGCAGTCACAAAGAATGCTTCATCATCCTTGATTATGATGTTATGAATTATTTGAAAAACAGGCATTTCATTTTCAGTATTTGTACAGACAATCATTCCAATGTGGTATTCTGTTCCAAAGCTTTTCACCCATGACGTTGTGGATACACAAGGCACATTCAATCTGGGACAAGACCTTAAGACCACACTGCAATCTAACTCACTTGTTTGGTAATCTTTAAGAGGGCCAAACTGAAACCTTTGAAAGTTAAAATTCCCCCAATGAAAAGCCAACTGCCTCTGGTGCTTCTTTACCAGTGTTTTAGTTATATTCTTGAAGTTCTTTACAGATTTCTTGAAGAAATTGTGTTTACCTTCAAATCTCATACACCACATATGGATGAGTGGTCCTATTTTTCGGATGCATCTGGGATAATGAATCATAAAATGATGTTTTGGAATCAAATTCGGATCTGTAAAAACAGACTTAAAGAGTGTTTGATGTTCAGAAATCAAATGCTTCAAGAAATAAGTCATGCCATCTGTGATTTTTGGTGAGAACACAATATTGACCATTTGAATCAAAAGAAGAATTACTCTCCAGTAACTGTTATTCCTGTCAATTAGATCTCCAAAAATCAAAGGTGTATTGCGCAAGAGGCACCACGACTGAATAGCATTGAGGCCCAGGTCATTGCTACCATCCATTTTGACTGCACTAGGTCTGTTGTTTCTCTCAAGGTATCCATAGTTAAAGCTCTGTATCCTTTCTGAAAGGGTGTTTAAATCTATAGAAGTCCTAACCATGTACTGAAAAAGAAGATGAAGTTCATACTGCACAACACCTTCCAACAGGTCATGCATAATATCAACTGCATAGTTGTTACAACAATGAAAATACTGTAGTGCATTGAGAGGACACTCTTTTACACCAAAAGAATGTACAAGAGTGGGATTTTGTGCCACAGCATTGCAATGTTCAGAATAGAGCTCTTCTGTGCGAAAAATTTGGTCTTGGTTATCCTCACTGAATACTGACTGAAAGTTTGTTTTCTCAGTTAAACAAAAACGACAACAGTAAGTTGCACTGAGTGATTCAACAAAACCAAAAAGGCTATGCAATGCCAAATTATCACCAGTAACCTGAACAACTGAACCTCTTAATGGTACATCAGAAAATGGCACCTTAACACCTTCCGTCTCAAGACATTTCAAGTCATTAATAAGAGGCTACAAGATGGGACCAAAACCATACTTCTTCAAGTCCTCAGCATGAAAAAGATAAACAAGATGAATGTTCATCAAAACTGAATTTAGTTTAGCTGGCAAGTTTCTTAAAAAAAAAAATACAGCCAAGTTCATGTGAACCCCTTTTGGGTCCCAGTGGATTTGCCATTTCAAAATCATTGTAATACAACTGTATTTGGAGTGCATGTTCTTGCTCTGAAAATAATGAGTAATTTCTGAAATAGGAACCATCACTGATGTCTCTATAGATCCCATCTTCATGGCTCTTTACTTGTTAAAAGCAAGTACTGTTCTTCGTTAGTAAACAATGACTCAAGAGTTCCTAAAATAGGTACATACATAAATTTGTCATTAACAGGAATTTGACTGTAAACACCTGTTGTTTTATGCAAACGTGTATCATAACACACTCCAAGGACATGCTCTATTGGTTCAACAATTTTCCTTTTTTTTTTTTCAAAATACCTTTGCCTCTTTGTTTCAGTGTTAAGGTGTGTGAATAGATTTTTCATGTTCTCAAAACATTATTTTACTTTGCTTAAGGTTTGCTCACTCATTTCAGATGAAAGACACGCAAGAACAGCATCCTGTGCTTGAATATGAACATCATTAACAACCTCCTCCATTGAACAAGTTAAAGACTGCACAATATTTTCAGAAACTCCAGCTGCTTGAACTTGGGCAATAACAGAGCTACACATGTCCATTAACTGCCTCTTTTTAGGAAGACTTTCTTGACGAACAGAAGTAGTACTCAACGGGTCATCAGCACAAACATCATGGGTCTCAACACCATCTGTTCCAACATTGTCCACATGAACAGAGTCTATGGCAATAGTGTCTCCATGTGCTTTCACCAAGTGCTTCTTGAACCCAGAATACGTGTAAAAAACTGATGAACAGCTATGTTCCCAATATTTCAAACACAATTTGTGGCCTGGATACAAAGCTGACTAAATTTCAAATGCTGAAAAAGAGCTGAAGAATGTCTGTGCTGAACCTTACAAATGAAACATGTTGGCATATTTAAATGTTGTTAATGCTCACTCTGATTTCCTTGACTCTGGGGCTCTCCTTTGTTGCTGCCGCATCAATCCCATAAACTGTTGTTTGGATGAATGTGTAGAAGTTGAGTAGGGTTGCATCGTAGGACACAGCAAACACAAAATGTGCCTTAAAAAGTTCATCAAAGGCGGCCACTGCAGTCTGTTCCACACAAGGAATGGGCTTCTGATCCAGGATGATGTAGAACTTCTGAACTGTAGAACTACTGCTCTTCTTTTCTCCAACGCAGAGGAGGAAGGGCTGTGCAGATCCAACTTTGCCAAGGAATGTCGCCATGCTTGTCCCCACCTAAGATTGAGAGACAGCACATTAGAAATAATGGTTTTAGACCCTCACAAGCAACAAATTAAGAACACTTTCCACCTTCCTTTAGCTGTGACCATGCCACAAAAGGGGATGTGACTTGCAAGGAAACTCCTGTGAGCTTCAGTGAAAAGATCAGTTCTAATAGGCTCATACAATTCTTTGTGACATTATGTTCCCATAACCAATTTTTTTCCCATTTCGTCATAAAATTCACCTTGATCCCTCCCATCCCCTCCAAAATTAACTATAAATTTATAATACAAATAAAAACAAATAATGACTTCTTAATATACAGTGTTGTAAAACTGAGATCAATTTACTGTAAAGCTTAGGATATAGTTGACGCGTCGCATAGGGCGCGAGGGTGCGCGCGCGAAAAGTGACGCAATCGCATAGTCCCCGCCCCCGCGCTTTGGCCAGCGCGTTGGTTTCGCGCGTGGTCGTGCACCTCCCAGATTTTGAAGCTCCGCAAGCCTAG
The DNA here is from genome assembly GCA_038048925.1 of Garcialebias charrua. NCBI lineage: Eukaryota > Metazoa > Chordata > Actinopteri > Cyprinodontiformes > Rivulidae > Garcialebias > Garcialebias charrua. The sequence continues at coordinate 3,904 of JBBPBX010008584.1, forward strand.
CGCGCGCACCAAATTGATTGACAGGTCGGGTAGGGACCTCACCGACAGCCTTCACGCCAGAGCCTGCAGCTGTCTGCGCCGCTGTGGTCGTGGAAACGGCGTCGCGACGCATGGAGGAATGTTTTTTATGTGATACAAAGTATTAAATTCCCCGAGCGAGCAGAAAGCCATTTGTTTTGTTGTGTGATTTCAAACAGTTCTTCTTCTACGGTAGATTTCTTCTTCTACACCCTTTCTTGCAACATATGCACAGGTTTTAGAGAGTACTGCCACCTGCTGGTCAGTAAAAGAACAGCACTTTGCCATGCGCTGCCGTGCTACACTATAAACGCATGAAGCCGCACGGCACAGTGCGCGCGCAGCACGCGCGCTCCAGCTTGCGGACCAAAGCGCGACTATATCCGAGCCTTAAGTGAAGCGCAATAATGCATGTGAAAAACATAACTTCATGAACTTCACGACACGATCAGCTGCCTCAGTTGCACTAATTTTTACATGTTTCTTCCCTTTGGCAGTTGGAGGCAAGAGATGAACCAGCAGGAGAATGGCCACCAAGTCGCTATCCCATTCTGATAAAATCATAACACAAGCCATCTTTAGAATTATGACATGAAAATGCATACATAGAATAATAATAATAATTAACTTTATTTTACTTTTCTTTCTAAGCAAGCCTATTCTGCCTCCACATGATTTTATCTTTGATCTTGGTTGATATTATTATTGATTTTACTTGATTTTATCACTTGTTTTATTTGATTTTTGCTTTGTTGCACTTTGAGATTTTTATTAATGAAAAGTGCGGTACAAATTGAATTCATTATTATTATTATTATTATTATTATTATTATTATTATTATTATTATTATTATTTGTATAGCACCTTCTTACAATGCCTTGCATTGACCAGGTTGCTTAACAGGATAGAAAAGGTAAAAACAGGTACAATAAATCAGTGAAAATAAAAACAGCAGCAATAAAAGGAGGCAGTGGAAATAAAAATACTAAAATACCAAAAGTAATAAAAGGTACAGACTGAAAGCTTTTTTAAACACGTGGGTCTTCAGTCTGGTTTTGAACAGAGTCAGATCAGAGGTGACAGCTCAAAGGGGAGACTATTCCAGGCTTTTAGGCCAGCAATAGTAAAGGACCGGTCTCCCCATTGTTTGTACCTTGAGCGAGGCACCTCCAGCAGGTGTTGACTTGCAGATCATAAAGCTCTTTGAAAAGACTTTGAAAAGACTGTTGAACATATTTATGTTTATCTATCAGTACATACCATAATCACGTGATTCCTCCTGAGCAGACAGAAGATCATCCAGGGGAACGCTCTGACGAAGGGTTTTGCTGACAGTGATGACCTTCGGTTTGTAGAATGTTGGCCATCTTGCAATGAACTTCCCCGAGATGTCTTCTCCAAAGAGCATGATTAAATCCTGCTCAATCTAAAAGATGAAAAAATACCATCAAAAAACCCAATTCAAAAGTTCGGTTAATCAAATCTCAGAGTTTATTACCAAGCCTGGTGTATCCAAGAATCTAGGGAAGTGATCCAAGATGAGTGATGACTGGTCCAGATCATATAGCATATTCTGCCTATGCTTAAATGTTGCCTTCATTTTCTCCTTAACAACTTTCTGATCTGATGCATGCTTCATTATGGACATTGCTTCGTTGCATCCATTACCAAACAGTTTTATACTTTTTATACTACTATGCAAAAACTCAGGACAGTATTACACTTTTATTATTTCATTTTATGCTTATGTTCATTGGGTGTTTGGTGTTTTAGGGGTGTTTGGTGTTTCAGTGTTGGTGTAAATTTTCATACTTTTATACTCCCTTACCAAAAAGTAGTATATGCAAGTATACTTAAAGTACACTAATTTTAAACTAAAAAAATAAGAGTATACTTTCAGTTTACTTTTTAGGTACTTATCAAAAGTATACTTAGCCAAGTTTATTTTACACAATACTTGACTTATACTAAAAATAAACTAAAAGTCTAAGTATACTTAATCTATACTTCTGTTTAAACTTTTGGCCAAGATATTTTACACAAAGTATTTTCACACTGGTTTATTTTTAGTACTTCTGTTTTAAACGTTTTGTCAGTTTTTTTTATATTGTTGTATATACTGTATATATATAATATATATATATATATATATATATATATATAGTATATTGTTATTATTATTATTGAGCATGCATCAGGGTATTATTATTATCATCATTATTATCCAGGCGTACGTGAAACGTGAAGTACTGCTTTCTGCCATTTTTCTGTTGTGGTCTTCATGCGTTATGATTGGATTGGGGGTAGAACGTGATCATTTACGTTCCAACCAATCAACGCCACTCTTGCTTGTCAGGTTGCATGTGAACTTTGTCCTAACCAATCAACGCCACTCTTGTTTATCGCAGGAAGTATCATGTGATCATATTCAACCAATCAACGCCTCTTGCTTCGCGCGCGCTTCGTTCAAATGTAGCCATTTCCTTTTCAACTGTTGGACAAGAAACTGTTGTTGTCTCGGAGCGCTCGTAAAACTTGCTTTTTATTAGACGTCGACTGGTCTGACTCTGGACGACGACTGGACATTCAGTTGGAAGTTGAAGGTACAGTAATCGGTTCTGTTTTGTTTATTTGCTAGCTGTTAGCTCTTTTCACTTGAATGAACAAAACCTGTCGTTGCTAAAGCTACGGATGCTAAAACGCTTAGCTAAAACTGCAGCTGAGTGGACCATCTGGACCTGAGATGTGGAGCAGGTTCTGTGGACAGAACTCAGCAGAACCAACGTTTGAGAGGCTGCACTCAGAGTGGGAGACTCTGAAGAACGTTGCTGAGCTTCAAACAGACACAGAGTCCAGGAGAGAATTAGTTTCTACTTCCTGAACGTTTCTCCACTGCAGCCAGATGTTGGTCAGCTGAACATCTGCAGAAACAGGAGACATGTTTGTCCTCTCCTGTTCACTTCAGCTGTTCTGATGCTGGACACAATTAAAGGCCTGGCAGTCCTTGATATATAATATATATAATAATGCACGGCCCACCACCTTTCATCTTTCTTTTAGACTAAGATCAGATCAAGTTCGAGTCAAACCTGTAAAATAATGATTAATTAATTAATGTGTTTGTTTGTTTGTTTGCATTGTTTCTGTCCACTTCCTCAGCAGTTCGTGGTGGTAATGCACCACTACCAGTGTCGTGTAACAGGGTTGTTGTTTAATTAATTTGATCAAAATGTATCATATTTATAATATTTTTCTTGTTTAGCAGAAAAGTTTATCTAGTAGTTATTAGAAATGTTTCTTTTAATGTTTGTGGAAACTCCAGGTTCCTTTTGTTTGTGTAGTGACGACGCCCCGGGAGTTTGTACAACACATTTTACCCACTGTCTTACATTTGTAAATGTCTGTGTTGCAGATGTTTAAATTCATTCGCAAGCTGTGTGCGAAGAATTCATGCTGCCAACATCACTGCAGGGCTGTGAACAGGCTCGTGACTTTCCCTTTAAAGAAAAGGCAAAAACTTTACCCAACAGCACATGACTTCTTGTCCAATATGTCTCTGATCATTAGCATAACACAGTATTTATGTTAGCTCTATTTGTTTGGCAGGAAGAAAGCTGAACATTGGCTTCACCACCAGGGCTAAGCTGAACAAGTTGCTAGATGATGGAGAATATGGAAAGATAAGGTAAAGCTTATTTTTTAACACCAAGAACACAGTAGAAATAGCCTCTCAATTATTACTGATACCTCTGACCACTTGAGGAATTCCACCTGTTCCCAGCTTTTTGTGTGAAGAACACACAGTTCAAAACACTTAAAATTCAATTGTTTTCTACTCTTCTTACCATTTAGGCACTGTATTTATATGTTTTGTTGCTGTTTTGCTGTTGATATGTACATTTTCTGCTAAACCCACTGGAAAATGAAGAATGTCTCTAACTTTTCTCTTGTCATTTTTGACTAAACCTACATCATAAAATGCTCTTCATACAATGTAACAGTTAAAACACAGTCAAAAAGGTGGTAAATACTAACATTTATGGAGGACTTACTGACATTATTAGAAATAAAAGCAGAAATACATAAATAGACCATTAAATGAATATATGAACTTAAAGTTTTAAAGTTTAGTTTAAAACAAAGCAAACAGGAAAACACCTGTGCTTTTGTTTTAAACTAAACCTTAAACTAAACTGAGGCCGCACAGACATCTGCACGTGGATCCTGCTTTATCCTGTCTGTTGACCAATAGGAGAAGAGCTGATCCAGGAAAGGTTTCCTTTTTTATTAAATTGGTGCATTTTAAGTTATTTATTGGTTTTTATATGTTTTAGTTATTTATTCGTCCATTAATATATTTCTTTTTACTTTTTATTTCTAATTATGTCAGTTTTGGTCCTCCATACATATTCAAACATCAAATAGTCTTTCAATCTGACACAGATCTATAAAGTAGAGTGTAGGGAGTCATTTTCAGTCAATTTCTATTGTAGGATGTAGCCAACAGGATGAGGGCAGGTGAAGCTCACCAGCACAATCAAACCCTGTTGCCGCGCTGCCGCAACCCCCCCACACACACACAAAAACAAGATTCTCACTCTTTGGCTTTTTGAAAAGTTGGCAGCCCTGGTGTGTGCTGCTGAGGCAGATAATTTGAGGCAAGTAAAACACTGCAGGTTAGGTTATTCTAGCGTTTAAATAAGCCATATACAGTATGCTACGAGTTTTTTTTTTTTTGGCTTAGTTCCTGGATGGTTTTTCAAAGAGACAAGGCCACGCATCCTCACGCTGTTTGTGTCGCATGTCTGTTAACACACATGCGCTCACTAGCCAGCAGAACAATAACCGCAGCCAGGCTGAAATACTAATTTACTTTAAATACGTATTTCGGCAACATGACTGTTTTTGTAGCTGCTTAAACAAGAGGCTGAGGAGGAACCAAACAGTTCCTGAGCTCCACTTATGTCAGCATTTAACAAGTAAAGAAGAAAATACAACTTTATAACTTGATGTTGATTTATTTTCTCACACTTCACCTGCTTCTCTTTACTGCTGCCAGAAAGGAGAATGATGAAGTGATGTTGTTTAGAAGAAAATGTCTCGCTCACTTTTCTTCATGTTACTGCCACAAGTGCAGCTGTCTGCATGTGCTGCATCACTTGATTGATGTGACAGGAGGAAAAGAGAGGTGTTTGTGTGAACTCTTCAGAGTGAGCTCTCGTCCATCTTCTCTTCTCCTCCATCCTGTTGGAAGCTGCAGACTATTGACTTCAGCTCACTCACATGTTCTCTTTGATTCAGACTCTGCAGGTTGTCAGAGATCAGCTGTGCCTCTCTGCTCTCAGCTCTTCAAGCCAACCCCTCCCATCTGACACAACTGGATCGGACTCAGAACCTAGCCTTGAGAGGTAATTTCTAAGTAGTTTGAGTAAAGCAATTAAGACACTGATTTTTAAAACCAGATGTGGAAATGGAGAATGCCTTGTCTTCTACTTCCTGTTCCTCCTTTATATCTCAGCTCTTCATTGCACAAATGACTAATGTAAATTTTGAATGGTCTCACGACATCCTGTACTGTATAGTGACACACAATTTTTGTTCATTTGCCCCTTGTTTTTTCTTTTTCTTTTACAGAGCTTCTAGCAGTTGTGAAAAAGTCTAAAGATGTGGCGATCGGATCTCAGCGTTGCTTCCATCCACTCAACACCAGCTGTACACTTGTTGCTCCACCCATCTCTGTTCAAGTGTTGTCTGACCCTGATGACATGGTAATTAACTGAATGCATGGATACTATATGTTATTGATCCATTTGGAAATCATTACAATACAATTTATTTCTACATCTTTTGATTGCACACATAAATGATAGATAAGTGATATGATACCCCTTGATGGTATGCAATAAAGCTATAGAAAATAGGCTTAGACATATTCATTGCAAAGATGAATATATACTATAGATTTCCAAATACTGTACTGTAAATGAATGTTTAATCATTATTTGGTTAACAAGATCCATGTGTTTTGCAGGTGCCTGTTGTGCCGGATGTAGAAGTCCAAGGCGAAAGGTGAAGTCTCTACGGACCAGCTCAGCCTTGCTGGTTGGAGATCTTGCAGTGCTCGTCTACGGGAGAGAGTTATTGGCCAATTGAAGTTTGACTGGGAGGCAATCGGGGGCTCATAAAGATGTGGAGTCAAAGCCTTTGGACAACACAAAGCTTGATACTTGGTGAGTATATAATTTAGGACAAAACTCATTCTAAAATACATTCCTAATGTTTTTTCTCGTTTTATGAACAAATTACTGGAATGTTCCATGCTCCTCACGGTTTATGATGCAGATTCTGATACAATCACCTAAAAATGCCATTCACTGATACCATATGGATTAGATTGGATTTGGTTATGTGCTCTATAATAAAAAAACAGTTTACAATCAAAGTTAAATGCAGGTTACGGGTATTATTTGTAGTTGTTAAATCAAAAATATCTTTTTTTTTAAAGGTAACCACAATTACTTTTAACATTAGACTTTAATTAGTCATTGTTTTAACTGTAAAACAATGACTGTAAAAATACTGTAGGGTGTTTAGTTTTGTAAATTTTTAAAGTATATTTTAACATGTGTATATTTTAACACATGAAAATATATTTTAAAAATGTACAAAACTAAACCACCCTACAGTAGGGCTGGGCGATATGGAAAAAATCATATATCACGATATGGACTTTTTTATATCACGATAACGATATATATCACGATATATACAACACGATGTGTGTGTGTGTGTGTGTGTGTACAGCAAAAATTTGGACCAAAGTTTTTTTATTTTATTATTTTACTACAGATAGTTACATTTATAAGAATGTGAACAAAAAGAACAAGGAAATTTGGACCAAAGTAGAAACTAGATCTACCTAAGATCTACCTTAATTCAAGGAGTACGATTATGGAATGACTTAATGCCAAATGACAAATGTTAAGGAAGCCAAATCATTCCTTGTATTTAAGAAACTGGTAAAAAATGAATTGCTAAAAAAATATAAATGAATCTAATTTAATGTGTGATATATGTGAATTGAAAATTGACTGAGTTATTTACTTATTTTGTTATTATAGAAAATATTGTTTGAACTGTTATTAGATGAATAAGGAGCAGATTTAATAAGATTTATTCTTCATCTGCTACCTTTCATTTTATTATTTTTTTTCTATTATGAATACGTTAATTGTTGTATTTCATTTTATAAAATGAATAAACTAACAAACAAACAAACAACTCCTTTTCTACTTTGGTCCAAATTTTTCCTGCAGGTGGCGGTAAAACAACAGCTGCTAATGAAACTCACGAAGAAGAAATCCGCTCTGAAGTTTGAGTAAACAAAGCAAGAAACAGAAAAGAGAAAACGTTGCGTTTGATTGCGGTTCTGTTGTGTCTCTGGTCTGTTTTGTATTGGTTAACTGGACCCGAGTTCGGACTCGGTTGGACTCTGGGTTCGTGTCCTCTGGACCCATTTTGTCTCCGAGTTTCAGCGGAGCGAAATAATGGAAGCTAACAAGGTGAGCTTCCCCCTCTTTTTGGTAAAAGTTATTCTTCTTGGGCTGCCTGTGCAGCTGTTTTCTCCTTGTTGAGATCTATGGTTGAGACACCGGCTTCATGCGCCTGCGTCTCTGTTGCTCTCGAGTTTAACCACGTAAAGCATGTGTCGCAAACCCGCGCGTGCGTCAAACATAAAGCCGCGCCGTCATCTCGCAAAACCACAATATGAAGCTTATTTGCGACAGTTATTTTTTTATTCTTATTTATCACGATAGAGACGATAGAAGGAAAGTAGCACGATAGACACGTTTCTATCGTCCCCACGATATATATCGTCATATCGCACAGCCCTACCCTACAGTATTTTTACAGTTAAAATAAAAGTTTATCAAATAAAGTCAAATGTTTAAAAGTAATTGTGGTTCCCTTTAATAATAAGTTATTGTTTATCACTCGTGAAACCTAGAGACATATTTTAAGGATATGTTTGATGTGAGAGTAATTACACTGATGATAGAATAACATAACATTGGAGTAATTTCTGTTTTTTTGGTGTGTTTTTTTTTTTTCAGTCTACACCAAGCCAAAGTTCCCTGACACCACCATGCAAGATGTGCGAAGAGTCATAAGAAGAAGAAAAAAAGCAACATAAACAACTACCGGTGAACTTTTTTTTTTTCTTATCCCCCCCAAAGATGTGAAGATGCCTTCTGAAAAGGAAAGACTTCAGTTTCCAGTTGGAGACACTATTTTTGCTTTGTTTAAGCAAATGCACACATTTTTACATTGTGTTCTGGACTTCATGTTTACACTTTGAAATGCAAATGTGCACCTTTTCCTTTTCAATTTTTAAAACTGGAAAGGGATTCATTTTAATTGCTGCTGTTTTGTAAACTGTTTTTGAGCTGCACCTTAATTTTATATAAAAATATTGAAGTTCTCAAGACCTTGTTTTATGACTTTGTAAACACATCTTTCAGAATACTTTAAAAAATATTTTTTAGCATACCGGTATACTGTAAATAGTATTGTGCAAGTATTTTTAAGCAAACTTACAAGTGTAACAACAATTACAATGACAACATGGTATTAGTTTTAGAAATTCAAAAATTTTAACTTAAATGATAAAATAAACTGTAAACTAGAAGTAAATAACAAGTGCATTGGAAGTATATGAAAAAGTGTACTAGTGGTATACTTTAAGTATACTGTAATAAACTAAAGTATGAACTAGAAGTATATAACAAGTGCATTTGGAGTATAAAGAAAAGTATACTAGTGTTATACTTTAAGTATACTTCAATAAACTAAAATATGAACTTGAAGTACACTGGAAGTCTAATTAAAAGTGTACTACTAGTATACTTTAAGTATACTTCAATAAACTAAAATATGAACTTGAAGTACACTATAAGTACATTGGAAGTCTAATAAAAAGTGTACTACTAGTATACTTTAAGTATACTTCAATAAACTAAAATATGAACTTGAAGTACACTATAAGTACATTGGAAGTCTAATAAAAAGTGTACTACTAGTATACTTTAAGTATACTTCAATAAACTAAAATATGAACTTGAAGTACACTATAAGTACATTGGAAGTCTAATAAAAAGTGTACTCCTAGTATACTTTAAGTATACTAAAATGGGCCAATTTAGTACAAAAAAAGTTTATTGTAAGTAAACTGCGAGTATACTTAAAAGTACACTTAGAGACATATACTTTATATACTTAAGTATACTTAACAACATATACTTAAAGTATACTTCTTTTTGGTAAGGGCTATTATGAAAAAACTCAGGACAGTGTTACACTTTTTTTACTATTTTATGCTTATGTTTATTAAATGTTTTAGTGTTTAGTGTTTAGATGGTTACTGTTGCACCGAGGGACTGAGAGAAATGCAATTTCGGCCCTGTGTATGTCCTGTACATATTGCAGTTCTGACAATAAAGTTGACTTTGACTTTGACTTTGACTTTGTTCAGATGATGAGGTCTCCCTCTGAGTTCTCGGGCCGCCTTGATGAGCAGACAGGGAGCTCCTCTTAAAGTCACTTGCAGTGTTACGCTGAACGGTTTTCAATCAATAGGCTAGGTATCCCTGTCCGCTTTGATGATTGTAGAAATGCTCCTATCACATAATAGAAAACACAAAATGGCAATTACATTACGTTCAAAAGAACAGTTTTACGGTTAATCCACAATGTAAATAACAACGACATCCAAAAAATTATGACCTTAGAAGAGAATCTTCAGGTACTCACATAGCCAGATGGTGAGCATTTATCTTTCAAACTGGGAAAGAGGGTAACAATCCCCAGGGCATAGGTAATGCGGACATTGACAGGAGGGACTCTCCTAAAAAAACAATTAAATAAGAATAATCCTGTTTCACATAAGGGTTAAACAGACTCACACCAATTAAGCAAAGGTTATGAATAGAAAACCCATTCTCAGCAATTACAAATTATTTGAATAATCGTTATGTTAATAATTAGGTTTTTTCAAATACAGTAATTCTAACATTTCTATGGATTTCATACATATACCGGTATGTGTTTACCTTTTAAAAGTACTACCAGTCAAAAATATCAAGGTTAAATTCTGGCCCCCAATCATCAGGCTGAGGTTTACTGGTACATACCCATGAGTTTTGACCATATCTGCCACTAAAATATTGACGAGTTTCCTTCTTGTTGGATCAGAGAGAGTTTTGGTCATGTTGTACTCTTTTAATACATCTTCTCCCCCTGGTTTTTGGTGCAGAGCCACATAGACAATCTGCAACATATTTCACATGTCATCCTGGTATGGATTTTAAAATGGATCATCATACTATTTCCCACCTTGACACAACTCACATCTTTTGCCATCTTACTGTCAGGTGGTCCTTCAACCAGTCGTCTTCTCTGTGCTTTTGTGTTCTTTGTGATCACCGTAGATAATGATGAAGATGATGAAGCTGAGCTTGAAGATTCAACTGACGAGGCTGACCCATCTTCAGAACTGAAGGAAGCATCTGTTACCTCACTCTCGTCAACGACGCCCACTGTATAAAGTTTAGAAGAATCATTAGTAAACAACCCTGATGCATGCTCAATAATCCAGGTAGAAAAATCAAAAAAAAAGCTAAGTCTGGTCCTCTGGACATTCAAAAAACAAAACAAAGCAAAAAAAAACTGTAGAAACGTTTCGTCTTTCGGATGAAAGACGAAACGTTTCTACAGTTTTTTTGCTGTTTTGTTTTTTGAATGTCCAGAGGACCAGACTTACCGGTAGCTTTTTTAGACATTAGTAAACAACTTGAACTTATCTTTTGATTTATATATTTTTAAAATGCATTAGAAGGAACACTCGTTTTAATGCTTTTAAATCTTACCAAAGTGCTTATTGACTACTTTGAAAGATACTGTAGCAGACCTCAGGAGTTCGTCAAAAATGTAGGCATCCACATCAACTCCAGAAGAGTCTTTCAGGTCTACACAGATTTCACTTGCCAAATTGAATTTAGCATGAACTGGAAGGGAAAAAAATACACAT
>JBBPBX010008584.1:15330-27841 GCA_038048925.1 Garcialebias charrua
TACATCTTCTCCCCCTGGTTTTTGGTGCAGAGCCACATAGACAATCTGCAACATATTTCACATGTCATCCTGGTATGGATTTTAAAATGGATCATCATACTATTTCCCACCTTGACACAACGCACATCTTTTGCCATCTTACTGTCAAGTGGTCCTTCAACCAGTCGTCTTCTCTGTGCTTTTGTGTTCTTTGTGATCACCGTAGATGATGATGAAGCTGAGCTTGAAGATTCAACTGACGAGGCTGACCCATCTTCAGAACTGAAGGAAGCGTCTGTTACCTCACTCTCGTCAACGACGCCCTCTGTATAAAGTTTAGAAGAATCATTAGTAAACAACCCTGATGCATGCTCAATAATCCAGGTAGAAAAATCTAAAAAAGCTAAGTCTGGTCCTCTGGACATTCAAAAAACAAAACAAAACAGCAAAAAAACTGTAGAAACGTTTCGTCTTTCGGATGAAAGACGAAACGTTTCTACAGTTTTTTTGCTGTTTTGTTTTTTGAATGTCCAGAGGACCAGACTTACCGGTAGCTTTTTTAGACATTAGTAAACAACTTGAACTTATCTTTTGATTTATATATTTTTAAAATGCATTAGAAGGAACACTTGTTTTAATGCTTTTAAATCTTACCAAAGTGCTTATTGACTACTTTGAAAGATACTGTAGCAGACCTCACGAGTTCATCAAAAATGTCAGAATCCACATCAACTCCAGAAGAGTCTTTCAGGTCTACACAGATTTCACTTGCCAAATTGAATTTAGCATGAACTGGAAGGGAAAAAAAATACACATCTTAACATGCTAATTTATAGCGTACGGTTAGAACTTGTAAGAGCCATAATTATATTTTATAATAATATAATTATATTAATTATATAATATAATTATTGGAAAATATTTTAAAAACATTTTCAGACAATGAACTGGTGGTTGAAATGGTACATTTTGTCTAAAGTTGCCCATATTGTTTGACATCACCATTTTTATGAAAAAATAATGACTTAATTATTACTTGAACAAAGACAGGGGTTGAATAATAAGCATTCTGGGCATAATTTGAGATAAACTACGTTACGTTAAACTTACTTCATTTAATGGCAGCTGCTACAACATCATAATTACCATAGTACTCAACTTACCCTCGTGCATGAATTTCAAGTAATCATAGCAGTCATCTGTTACTGGAACACAAACCCATTTCTGGACTGTCTGATACTCCACTTGAACCAGCATTTTCTGCATAGCACAAAAGGGACATGATCCAAGCTTTAACAACACCTTACAGATATTAAAAACCAGCTATTTATCCCTTCTCCACTATCACTTTGAACACGTTAGCTCTGTCAGCTAAACTTCATCCAAGCTAGAGTGTTGAGCTAGCTAGCTAGTCAGAATCCGCTCCCTGTCAGCTAGCCGTAACGTGGCTTTTTACACTCTTGCTTTGCTACTGGTACAGTACTGTACTGTGAACACGGTTTTACGTCGTAAACGGAGTACGGAATACAGCGGATAGACAAAGGCGGACGTTGGTTTTAAGTCGTAAACGCAATACGGAATACAACGTATCTATACGTTGTATTCCGTATTGCATTTACGACGTAAAACCGACTTCCGCCTCGGTCTACGTCGGTCTTACGTCGTAAACGCAATACGGAATACGAAGGATGGACGTAGGAATACGAGTCACCAGCATGCCAGAGTAGGCCATTAACTCTTTTTTTCCCTTCATTATGGCTCAAAAACGTATGTTTTTTTTAATAATTATGTAGGACACTGTGTTAGGATAGGGCGCTTGGTAATACAGAACTGTACATGTGGTGCAGAATGTACGTATGTTTAGACTTACGTCAAAAATTGGTTTACGTATAGCCGACGGAGCTCTATGGTGGACTTTTTTTCGCGCTCTTTTGCGTTCCGTCTCAAAAGTTTACCCAGCAACACAACGAACTAGACAACAGCCACAATGAAACCATAAATTACATAAAATAGTTAAAAACATTAGACATTTATGTTGGATTGAAACGTTTTTTTATTATTATTTTGAGTGTAACTTTACGGAAAATGAACTCCTCTGAGGCTAGCCATTTGCAATGTTAGCTTTTTACATACACATATCGCCAATATTTCAAATACAGAGTATTATCCATGGTTTAAAATGGCAACCAGAACTTACCAAATATGTTTGAATCCAAATTTACAGTTTGCCTAGATTTGACAAAACAGTGGGACATTGAATTTGGTGGATTTTCCAAGCAAAATTGGTTAAATATCGTTCACTCAAACTAAAAAGCACATTTCCAACGAAACAATAGTCATGTACAGATATTTAGCTTACCTTTAGGAAAGTTTTGTGTCGTGTGGGTGATCGTGTAAAGTCAAGAAAAGGGCCTGGTTTGTCAGGCCCATTTCTGTCTGGTGTCCCGGTTCACCGAGGATACCCTGTTCCTGACTTCCTGGCGAGGAACAAATCTGTTCTTACTCTAGGCGTGTTCGGTCCGAGGCGTGTTCGGTCCGAGGTGGGTCAGGCGGGGGTCTCCGCCGGTGCTCGTCCTCATATGCTAGCCGCTTTTGCGGTGGGACACGTGTGTTTGAGTGGTTTCGAGGCTGCGGTACTCTGCTCCCAGTTGACTCCCTAGGGGGGCGAAGGCTCTTCTGGGGATGCCTACCCAGAGAGCCTTAGCCTGTTTACGCCTCTGGTCCAGTCTAGTCTGAATCCGATCCAGAGCTTTTCCGAATAATCCCGTCGGCTTTATGGAGTGGTGCAGAAAAGGAATTTTCTGTCCCTCCGGGAGGTCAGTTAAGGTTATCCACAGATGGCGTTGTGCGATGACCACCTCAGCCATGCCTCTGCTTTACGCGATAGCTGCTGTCCCAATCATGCGGAGCACAAAGTCTGTAGCCCTGCAAGGCTTCATCCAGCACGTCCGTGGCAGCCTGTCTGTCCATCGTTACCTGGAGCTCCTGCAGTTTTTTAGCCAGGTATCATGACGGACGTGTTCATTGCGCGTGTCGCGAGGCCCTGAGCCCTGTAGCATTTCTCGAGTAGAGAGGCCGAGGCTCGACAGGCTTTGCTAGGCAAAGTTGGTTTTGTCCCGGATGACCTGGGGACTAGGTGAGACACCAGCATGTCCTTCATTTGTGGCACGTTAGCTATACCCGCTGCATCCATCCCGTCCATGTCGAGGAACTGTGAGAGCGGTAGCAGCATGGGAGCCCTAGGCTGAGTCCAGGTGCGAGTCAGCTCCGTGAGGAAGTCCGGAAAGATGGGCATTCTTTGCCTCGTGGCGGACTGCTGTTTTGAGTAAAAATAATTTCCTGCCAACCTTGTGACTTGTTGACGGGGTGGAGGTTCTGGCCATGGGATCTGCAGCGCGTCCGCTACTCTGCGACACAAGTCGAACAGAGCAGGGATCGAAAAGTCAGTCCCTGGGAGAACAGGCGCCGAGGTGTGAGAGAGGTCTCCCTCCTGTTTGTCGTGCTCAGCATCTGCGTCGTCCGCAGAAAATTCACCTGAGGCTGAGATCGAGATCTCGTCCTCGTTCATCAAGCCTCGAGTGTCGAAGTCAACTGTTAAGTCCCCGATGGGAGCCAACGCATCCAGGCTGTCGACCCATTCGCCCTGGGTGCTGTCTTCCAGGGCCATGTTCTCGATCTCCGGCATGGAAGTGAGAAGTTCAGTCGTGTCCGGGTCTGTTGGCGCTGCAGCAACGCCCATGGCTTTGGCGACGAAGTCCGTCCAATGCCTCCTCACTGCCTCCAGCATCTGGCTGCAGTGTGGGCATGACTCGGACATATCCAATGCCATGTTCGCATGTAACATTCCTAGGCAGACAGGACAGGCCTCCTGGGTGTCCGTCGCAGAGAGAGAAAAAACGTATCCGCTGGAGCAGGCGCGCGAGATGGGGCTCGCCGTCCTACAAGTCTTTTTTGGAAGTCTTGTCTTTCGCTTTCCTTTTTCCGGAGGCATGTCCGAGATAAGGAGAGCGAGTCCTTCCAAAATCCTTTTTCTTTTTATTTGAGACATATCCTCCGTCGCGTCACTTTCGCTGGCTAGCCTGCTACAGAATTAGCAGAGGTAGCGATGTGACGCAGTTTAGCGCCGTCGAGCAAAGCAGTCTGCAGAGAGAGGAGAAGAAAAAACTTTGGGGTTAAGGTAAAATGTGCCAGACTAGCTTTCGCTAGCCCCGTAGTACGCAGGAAGAATTCTCTGTATGCCCTATGTAGGGAGCAAGCTCACCTCTGGTCGAGCGATGAAGCACAGAGAAGTCCTACGAAGAGAGTTGAGTTTATGTTTAAACGAGGTGAAGGGCAATAAAAGAAAGTAGGATGGGCGTCAGCGCCTTAAGTACCCAGAGGGCGGGGTCTCTGGCGTGACGCTGACGCCCCTGCCATAAAGGCGTGATTGTATTCCTTCAGGTAATTGTGCGGGGGTGCGATTTCCCATAGCATTTATGTTGCACTGAGTGACTGACTGATAAGGGAACAGGATGACTTGCAAATGATTTTTTTTTTAATTTATTTAACACTAGGAATACCAGAATATTCAGATGATTACTACCCTTACCAGAGATGGTCAAAAAACAGTTTGAGGAATTTTCACCCCTGGAGACATTGAGCATGCATTAGGGAGACTTTTCTTCTGCATAAATGCTAAACAGGGTGGGGGGGTAGATGAGTGCTGTTGCTATTAGGAAAATGCCTTGGGGGGCCTTGAGTTCCAAACATTCCAATGTAAATGTAATTGCTAATGACAACACCTTCTGCAACATCTTCTGTGTTGAAACACTCTTGACTTGACTTCACTCACTTCAGTGTGTTGGGAGAGCAGCAGATATGGTAAAGTTTTATAAAACACATCAAGTTTTGGACATGGTACTGAACGATGTCAACCCCTGCGACTCAGATGGGGAAGAAATAAACTTTCAGATGAGTTCTGATTCTGAAATTTCTTCTGGTAAGATTTTTTACAATTTCTACTTAGCCAGTTACGGTTGTTGTGTTTTATGAAAGAGGTACATTGTAAAAACTACCATCTTGATAAGTTACAATTGTTCAAGAATATTATTCTTGCTTAATTTGAGCAATTTTGACTTGTTTTTTGACTTAAAACAGGACAACGTGCCTAGATATGTTGTTTTTAACATGTTTTTATGAATGTTAACATGAAAAATGTATTTATTCCTAGCAGCTGAGGGGTTTGTTTTGTTGTGTAAATTTCTGTAAAAAATATCTGGACCTATTGGCATTTTTTGTAGAACAGGGGTCAACCTGCGGCTCTGGAGCCACATTTGGTCCCTCAAAAGTGGCTCTTTCAAGCTTTGATCAAAAATAACTTTACACTGAATTTTATTTGTTCTAATAACAACAAAAATGGCTAGTTTTAGCAGTTTTTCCTGTCATTTCCTTTGCAAATGTATGAATACCATAACAAATAGAAGGAGTAAAACATTTAATAAACATTTATTTATTCGAAGCAGGATATTTAATTTTTTCCACAATCAAAACAATTTACCTAGACCTGCATATTTCATTGTTTTTTTTGTTTTTGTTTTTTTTTTGGGGGGGGGGACACATTATTTTTCCTTCTTTACAATATGTTTCAGGATTATAATTCAAATACTACATTTGTGTTAATTTCCCATTATTGTGACCTTTCAGAGTCAGAGAGTCTTTATTGTCATTTGCACCGCATGTGGTACATGTGATTCACTAATCAAATCTCAAACACATTGTCCTACAGATGAGGAGACTGAACCACCTCCTAATGCAGATGAACAAAATTCAACAGCTGACACCTCACCACCTCCAGGCGAAGATGAGGACAATTCACCTCCTCCAAAAAAGAGAGGTCGGATGGAGAGACACGAGTGGATTACAGAGACCGCAAAAGATGGCACAGTGTGGCGTGAAGAACAGCTTGGAAGACCTCTGAATCACAGCCCTATTGAATGCTATCCCACGGATGGAGAGCCAACACCTTTGGCGACAAGAAAAGTGTCCAGTCGCTTACAGAGTTTCCTCTGTTTCCTCTCTATGGAAATGCTTATGACCATACAACACTGGACTGTACAACATGCACGCCACACACTTGATGGAAACTGGTTCATGGCCATCCCAGAACTAAAGGCATTCATTGCAATCCTCATCCTGCGAGGGATTTTCCGCCTTCCAGCGGTACATGACTTATGGTCTGCAACACTGGGAGTGCCTGCCATCAGCAACATTATGGCTCGAAACCGCTTCCAGGACATCATGCGGCACCTACGCTTCGATGACAAGGACACACGCGAAGAACGAGTCGCAAATGACAGGTTTGCTGCAGTCTCTGGTATTTGGAAGGCTTTCGTTGACAACTGCATCACTTTTTACAACCCAGGAAGGCACATCACTATAGATGAGCAACTGTTTCCAACTAAGACCCGTTGCTGTTTCCTGCAGTACATTGCTACAAAACCTGACAAGTTTGGCATAAAATTCTGGGTGGCATGTGACCTGAAATCCAAGTACGTATGTAACATCATCCCCTATCTTGGCAAAGACCCCAGTCGTCCCACCGGGGAAAAACTATCTGAAAATGTGGTGATGAAGCTCATGGAGCCATTTATGGACAAAGGCAGAACTGTTACCACAGACAATTTTTTCACCTCATTGAAGCTAGCAAAACGACTGCTTGACCGGAAGACCACCCTCCTTGGCACAGTGAACAAGATTCGCCGTGAGCTTCCAGACTCTGCCAAAAAGACTATTGACCGTGAGGAATTCAGTACGAAGGTGTTTTCAACCTCTGGTGCCACACTGACTGTTTATGTGCCCAAACGGAGAAAGACTGTCTGCATCCTGAGTAGCATGCACAGTGTGGTGGACAAAGGGGACACCCTGAAAAAAAAGCCTAATACGGTCACTGACTACAACATCCAAAAATGTGGTGTTGATGTCATGGACCAGATGGTGCGAAAGTACACTGCACGTTCAGGAACACGGCGCTGGCCAGTCGCTGTGTTCTACAACATGATTGACATTGCAGCTTTGAATGCATATGTGCTTTTCAAGGCATGCACTGGGGTCGATGAGAGACGAACAGACTTCTTAGTGAAGCTTGCAAGAGAGCTTGCACAGTCGTATATGGCAGCCAAGGAGGTGTGTAAGGAAAACATTCCACCGCAACCACCTACACCTGACACAGGGAAAATAAGGGGATCGTGCCAGGTTAAACGTTGCTGCAAGACTAACCGTGCCAGTCATCGTTGTGTTTCTTGTAACAGATTCACATGTGGCAAATGTAGAAAGGAGATGTTATGGCAATGCCAGGTGTGTTCTGACATTCTGTACGTGTGATGAGTCTCTTCACTGGAAGAAATGTCTGTATAACCATTGTTGCATGCTTATTTTCTTTTGTCTTTTATTACTTGCTACATAGTTGATAGGTTACATTTCCATTTACAGATGATTTTGATACCATATTATTGCATGCTTATTTTCTTTTGTCTTTTAAAAACTGCTGTAAGTTCAAATAAAGTATGTCAGCTTCACATTATTTCAGTGTTATTCATTGTGATAATCTTTGTCGCCGCCTAGGTCGACGAGGAGGCAGAGGCAGGCGCCTTTAGATAAAGTTCACCAATACAATCCCCCCTTCAGATAAAAGTAACCAATACAATCCCACCTTTAGATACAAGTGTCCAATACAGGTAGTCCTCGACTTACGGCATTTCGGCTATACGAACGGGTGTAGAAATGGAACTCGTTCGTAAGTCGGGGATCACCTGTACAATCCCGCCTTCAGATAAAAGTGACCAATATAATCCCACCTTCAGAAAAAGGTGGCCAATACAGGTAGTCCTCGACTTACGGCTTTTCGGCTATACGAACGAGTGTAGAGATGGAACTCGTTCGTAAGTCGGGGATCACCTGTACAATCCCGCCTTCAGATAAAAGTGACCAATATAATCCCACATTCAGATAAAAGTGGCCAATACAGGTAGTCCTCGACTTACGGCGTTTCAGCTATACGAACGAGTGTAGAGATGGAACTCGTTCGTAAGTCGGGGATCACCTGTACAATCCCGCCTTCAGATAAAAGTGACCAATATAATCCCACCTTCAGAAAAAGGTGGCCAATACAGGTAGTCCTCGACTTACGGCTTTTCGGCTATACGAACGAGTGTAGAGATGGAACTCGTTCGTAAGTCGGGGATCACCTGTACAATCCCGCCTTCAGATAAAAGTGACCAATATAATCCCACATTCAGATAAAAGTGGCCAATACAGGTAGTCCTCGACTTACGGCGTTTCAGCTATACGAACGAGTGTAGAGATGGAACTCGTTCGTAAGTCGGGGATCACCTGTACAATCCCGCCTTCAGATAAAAGTGACCAATATAATCCCACCTTCAGAAAAAGGTGGCCAATACAGGTAGTCCTCGACTTATGGCTTTTCGGCTATACGAACGAGTGTAGAGATGGAACTCGTTCGTAAGTCGGGGATCACCTGTACAATCCCGCCTTCAGATAAAAGTGACCAATATAATCCCACATTCAGATAAAAGTGGCCAATACAGGTAGTCCTCGACTTACGGCGTTTCAGCTATACAAACCGGCGTAGAAATGGAACTCGTTCGTAAGTTGGGGATCACCTGTACAATCCCCCCCTTCAGATAAAAGTGATCAATGCAATCCCGCCTTGACCGTGGAATAGGTGACAGGTGACAGGACTTGCAGTCTCCCCTAGCAACTTCATCTGCCATAGCAACTGATTCTGTAGTCTGTGATATAAATGGCCTCATATGGCCAAGGCTGCACAGAAGTCTGTTGGAGTCAGTCTCCCCACCATCACAGACATTTACACCTCCAGATGCAGGAAAAGAGCCACCTGCATCATGAAAGACCTCACTCACCCAGCACACTCACTCTTTGTCCCACTCCCCTCAGGACGGAGGTTGAGGAGCATCAAATGTAGAACCACTAGACTGAGGAACAGCTTCTACCCTGAGGCTGTTAGACTCATGAATAAATAAAAATAAAATATAAAATAAACACTGCAAAATATCACGTCATGCTGATGCTGATCTGTTTTCTTGTTGCTATGTTCATCTGTGTTCATCTGTGACCATCTGCTCATACAAACTCATGTTCGTGCTGCTGTTTATTTCCACTATATTAGGCTTAGTGTATTACTAGTTGATGTTTTTCTTAGTTTATTCTAGATGTTATTACTGTTTTTCTCTTGCATTTGTTGTTGGATGTAACTGGGACCCCGTGTACATAATCTCGTTTTCATCCCATGTACCACATGCGGTGCAAATGACAATAAAGACTCTCTGACTCTGACTCTGACTCTCTGATATACATACCAATGGACGTGATAATGCTAATTCAATCTCGCAAGTCGGGGACCACCTGTACAATCCCGCCACCTTCAGATAAAAGTGGCCAACACAGGTAGTTCTTGACTTGCGGCGGCTTCAACTTACGGCGTTTCAGCTATACGAACCGGCGTAGAAATGGAACTTGTTCGTAAGTTGGGGATCACCTGTACAATCCCCCTTCAGATAAAAGTGACCAATGCAATCCCGCCTTGACCGTGGAATAGGTGACAGGTGACAGGACTTGCAGTCTCCCCTAGCAACTTCATCTGCCATAGCAACTGATTCTGTAGTCTGTGATGTAAATGG
Organism: Garcialebias charrua; assembly: GCA_038048925.1. Classification (NCBI taxonomy): domain Eukaryota; kingdom Metazoa; phylum Chordata; class Actinopteri; order Cyprinodontiformes; family Rivulidae; genus Garcialebias; species Garcialebias charrua. Next base: position 25,005 of record JBBPBX010008584.1, read on the forward strand.
CCTCATATACATACCAATGGACGTGATAATGCTCATTCAATCTGTCATTTTACAGTCTCCCATGGGAGCTATAGGTAAAATATGTACAAGTACATATGTTTGGTAGTCCTAGTGTTAACAAAACAAAACGCTGACAAGGTAGCAAAACACTTACTGGAGCAGGAGCAGAACAGCTCACACACCATGGAAGGATAAAGCCCAGATGCCAAAGGAGTGAAAACATAGTCTAAATACTAACACTTAATGAGACAGTGAGGAGCCCCTGGGGTGATTAGAATGAGGATCAGCTGTTAATGATGACATGGCTGGTCAGGCGGGCGGATAGGAGACCGTCCATCAAGCAGAGGCTGGGCGGGCGGGCAGCCGGGAGGCCGTCCATCAAGCAGAGGCTGGTCGGGCGGGCGGCCATCCATCAAGCAGAGGTTGGTCGGGCGGCCAGCCAGGAGGCCGTCCATCAGGCTGAAGCACGTCGGGCATGCAGTTGTCAGGCGGCGAGACGTCGGGCACGTAGTCGTCAGGTGACGAGACATTGGGTGCGCAGCCACCAGGCGGCGAGACGTCAGGCGCGCAGTCGTCAAGCAAGACGTCGGGTGCGTAACCGCCAGGTGGCGAGACGTTGTCAGGCGAGGAGATGTCAGGTGGAGAGATGTCAGGCGGAGAAACGTCAAGCGGAGAGACATAAGGCGGAGAGACGTCAAGCAGAGAGACGTCAAGTAGAGAGACGTCAAGCAGAGAGACGTCAAGTAGAGAGACGTCAAGCGGAGAGACGTCAGGCAGAGAGACATCGTCAGGAAAGCAGACGTTAGGTGAAGAGACGTCAGGTGAAGAGACGTTGTCAGGCGAAGAGACGTCAGGAGAGAAGACGTTGTCAGTTGAAGAGCCGTCAGGCGAGGAGATGTCATCAGGTGAGACGTCAGGCGAAGAGACGTCAGGCGAAGAGATGTCAGGCAAAGAGACGTCAGGCAAAGAGACGCCAGGCGAAGAGACATTGGCCCTCATGCACGAAAATGTTCGTATTTCTATCCTAAATTTCTCCTACTTTTGTTCGTACGAAGCGTTCGTACGAACATGCCACGTCAGATTCAACAAAGTCTTCTATCATGAGGAAACGTGTGTAAATGCAGTGCGTAAATTTAATGAATCCCACCTGTCCTAAACAGCTGCGCGTGCACGCGTGAAGGTTATTTACATAATTCCCACCCCTCAAAACACCATATAAGGCCACAGCTTCCTGCTGTCAGACAGCAGGAAGTGTCCATTCATTCAAACTCATGAAGTAAAAGGAGGAACTTCACGCGTTCGGAGATCTGCTCTCAGTCGCGCTGTGGCTACCCCCCCCCCCCCGCAGGTGTCGGATGGTCAAATATTTTTAATGTTAGTGTAAACAACTGTGTAGTTTCACTTATTCAGAAGAGCCGTGGCGCACCGCTGCCCCCCACCCCCCCGCAAGTGTCGGATGGTCAAATATCTCTAATTTTAGTGTACTGTGTTACATTATAGTTTCACTTATTCAGAAGAGCGCACCGCTACCCCCCACCCCCCCGCAAGTGTCGGATGTGTTTTTCAACAGAAGCATTTTAAATTGTCTCGAAACTACAGTTAACATCATATTAATATTGTAGTGCATATGTTTTGTCTCCCGTGGGTCGTACAGTATCAGAAATCAAGAATAAATGGTTTGATCTGAAAATGGCTTCAAACAAACATCTCGCCGCAGCACGGACAGGAGGTGGTCAGGAGATGGATGGACAATAAATGCCACGCTGCAAGATGCGTGCCAACATGTTTTGCAGCACAAATGATGCGCGATGAGCAGGAGGTGCGCAATAAGCAGGAGGTGCGCGATGACCAGGAGGTGCGCGATGACCAGGAGGTGCGCGATGAGCAGGAGGTGCGCGATGAGCAGGAGGTGCGCGATGACCAGGAGGTGCGCGATGACCAGGAGGTGCGCGATGAGCAGGAGGTGCGCGATGAGCAGGAGGTGCGCGATGACCAGGAGGTGCGCGATGACCAGGAGGTGCGCGATGAGTAGGAGGTGCGCGATGACCAGGAGGTGCGCGATGACCATAATAATCAATTGCTCCGATGGTGTTTGGCACAAGATCAGTCTTAATTCGTACTTGTTCTGCGGCGGTGTGGGAATTTTATGTACCTGGGTGTTAATATGAGGAGCGGCTTTGATGACCAAGGGGAGCGCACGGCCTGCGCGACACACCAGACAAATTAAACTTAAAATTATAATTCTAATTCAAACAGAATAACCTATTGTCAAGAATAATTATGGTGCGTGATTTTTTTAAACCCAAAATATTTTCTAAATAACGAAATATGAAGTTATTCGTGCAGAAGATCCGTCTGGATGACAGCAGACTGACGCTCCTAAATTATACGACAGGTCCGGACCACTCGTAAATTTTGTTCGTATCTGAAGAAAATCGTAGGATACGAAAACATTGTTGGATGCCACAAATGATCCTAAAACACTCGTAAGCACAGTTTAAGAACAAATCTGTACGTACGAACGGTTCGTGCATGAGGGCCATTGTCAGGCGAAGAGACGTCGTCCGATGAGGAGTCGGGCAAAGAGTCGTCTGCAATTGGCGAGGAGTCGGGTGATGAGGACATAGTCGGCGAGGAGTCGTGCGCGGAATCAGTCTCTGCAGGCGCCAAGTCGGTCTCTACAGCCGTCGAGTCAGTTTCTGCAGCCGTTGAGTCAGTCTCTGCAGGCGGCGAGTCTGGTGTAAGGTCTGCGGGTGGCAAGACCAGAAGAGCCAGACCAGGCGGTGAGACCAGAAGAGCCAGGTCAGGCGATGGGACTCGAAGAGCTGGATCAGGTA
>JBBPBX010008584.1:32780-62165 GCA_038048925.1 Garcialebias charrua
TTACAGAGCTGGCCTGGTAGCACCAACAGGTCCTTGTAGGGTCAAGGGAAGGGAAAGAATAGAGTAAGGCAAAACAATATATACATTAGTCAATGTTCATCACCAAAGTCAAAGACAACATTACTAAGCATGAAAACATTTTCATGTATCTTTAAGGCTGAGCTTATTGTAGCTACGTCCATCTTTCGGATGAGTGTACATACATGTTTTTGCTGTTCATTGGTGCAATGATAATAAAGCTTATTCTGATTCTGATTAACTACGGATTTAAACAATTTTTTAAACTAGAAACTGAGACAAGTGAGGTTAGACTGAAAGGTTTTTGGAGCAGATTCTAATCAGATGGAGCAGTAGAGGCAAAGCCAGACTTGGTCTTTAGAGTTGTTAACCACAAATACTGCGAGGATCAGGTACTTTGAAACTGGTGCTAGTTGCAGTAGAATAGTTGAATACGGAGATGAATAACCAGCAAAATCTTATAAATGAGGGTAAACCAATTAATTTCATCCCGAGTATATGTAGAGAAGGACATTTAACGAGATGTGACAATGTGTTCTGTAAGGAGCATTTGTAACGAATCCAATAGCAGAGTGATAAGTTGCGTCCAGCTTACAAAGAACACACAAGTGTAGCATAAAGATGTGTTCCCCTAACTATGACCCTTGACCCTTTGTCTTTTTTTTTCCCTTTATAGATGGCCTCCCTTCACACCTTTTAGCCATCCTCTCACTCCAATATATATATATATATATATATTTTATTATTATTATATATATTATTATATATATATTTATTTATTATTTTATTTTTTTTAAGAGAGAAAGAAAGAAAAGAGAAAGTAAGACAACAAATCAACAATTATCAACCAAAAGAGCACAAGGCAAACACACCCAACCTCCGTCCACAATCCTGCAAAGCACATGACAGAACACAACAATGGAACATACATGCATAAAGACTAATAATATTCATGAGCTTGCAGTAGAATTCTATAAATACACATACCCATATCTACAAATATATATATACAGTAGTATACATACATATACTTTTATATTCATTTATATATATACCCATCTACATATCTACAAATATATATATACAGTAGTATACATACATATACTTTTATATTCATTTATATACCCATCTACATATCTGCATATATCTATATATACATCCCTGCATCCATTTGTGTGTGGTTGTGAGCATGCATAAGTGTATAAGGTTCCTCCAATAGAACATTTAGTAGCGACTGTGAAGCATCAGAGATCCGTCCCCCCAAAGCCCGAGGCAGACGAAGGAGCGATCAAAGCCCAAGACCCCAGGAAGGACCCCGAGCCCAGAGTCCCCAGGACTGCCCGAACAGGACGAGCCACTAGCCCACTCCCCAGATCCTACCAAGGGGAAGAACCGGACGAACCCCTACCAGCGACCACATACAATGACCCCCCGGTGTCGCCCGCGACAAATTCACAGGCCCCCGCCGGAGCCCGCTGCACCGACGTAGCCCCAGGGCCGGTCACCGAGGCCCGGGCACCGGGGACGCCCACCCCTCAGGCCCAGACCCGACCGGACCAGAGGGCACGAGCCCCACCAAGCAGCCACCAGGCCGTGCCGACAAACGCCCAAGCGCCCAACCCCAGATAGTGAGGGCCCCAAGCACGCCCGCAGGCAAGGGAACACCCACCAGGGGGGGCCACGTGGCAGGAGCGCGACACTAAGTAGCCTCGGAAGTATCAGAGAGGGGGCAGTCCAAAACCCAGCCTGACACTTAAACATTCATACACAGATATACTCATTCAGACCCACCCTCATCCTCACCCTCAGTCACAGAAAGACAAACAATAACGACATGTTCCCTTTGTCAAAGTCAAAGTCAATTTTATTGTCAAAACTGCAATATGTACAGGACATTCAAAGGATTGAAATTGCATTTCTCTCAGTCCCTCGGTGCAACAGTAACCATTTAAACACTAAAACACTTAAAAATTTAAAGGTTCAGTATGTAACATTTTTTATAAACATATTTCTTCACTCTGCCACATCTCCTGACAGACTGATGTTAGCCAGGTAATCTCTGAAAAAAGAAATTGTCCCCTTGCTTCTCCAGGTGGTAAATAAGCATTTCTAAAAAGAAAAAGTGAGCCGCCATTTTCCAGCCAATAAAAACAAAGTTTTTAATCAGCCAATAAAGCTGCGTTCCAGTTGTCCTCAGCAGAGCTTCTCACGCCCCAACCCACGTCCCCACCTGTCCCAGCCCCAGCGCCGCACACGTTCTTGTTCAAAAGATTGGAAAGCGATGCAGGACTGTTTTGTATGTGACACAAATGTATTAAATTCCCATTCATAATCCCTGATCAGGACTTTTTTTTTTTTCAAAAGTCAAATAATCGCTTCATTCATCCCCCTGTACCGCTCCCTCTGCTGCTGCATTGAATGAGGAAATGCAGTTGTCACAAGTGAATTAAAGTAGGGTTCAACGTGGCTGCCCGTGGCTCTGCTGATTTCCTAGTCGTCTGGTGTGCTGGACTAGCGCTCCATGGTTTTATTTTATTTTATTAGAACGTTTTATTAACATATAAACACAGAATGTCGCAGTGGCTCTGAGCAGACAGCAGCAGGGGGCGGAGCAGAACTCAAGTTCAGCAGAAGCACGGACTGTGGCTCCCCCTCAGAGCCATATATGGCTCTGAGGGGGAGGTAGCAGAATGGTTTTCCATGTTGAAAATATTTCTGTCCCAGCATGTTCCAGAAATCGCAGACACCACCTTTAATAAACACAAGCATAAAATGAAATAATAAAAGTGTAATACTGTCCTGAGTTTTTGCATAGTAGTATAAAAGTATGAAAAGTTACACCAACACTAAACACTAAACATTTAATAAACATAAGCATAATAAGCAAAAAGTGTAATACTGTCCTGAGTTTTTGCATAGTAGTATAAAAGTATAAAAAGTATATCTATAAAATAAAATGAAGGTTCTGGCATTGACATTTGTAAAAGAGTGACAAAGCAGCATATGAAGTTAATGTACACAGTATATGTATGAGGTAGTTGATATTGGTATAGAGGTAAAGTGGCATATGCAATAAGGCTAGTAAAAAGAATATATATTATCAGCAGTAGTGTAGATATAAAAAGTAGTGTAAATGTAAACTGTAGTAATAAATGTAAACAATAGTAATAAATGTAAACAGTAGTAATAATGTAAACAGTAAATGTAAACAGTAGTATGACTATAGGCAGTAATGTAATACAAACATTAGTGCAAATACGAGAAGTAGTGCAAACTGAATGAGCACATGACCGTGTGTTGAGTGAATAACCCGTTTTGATGACATAGAATCCAGTGTTAAAATCTTTGTTTTTGTGTGGTAATGTGTGAAAGTTTTTTGTGTTAAGGCAGTACAAGTAGGAGGGGAGGCAAAGCAGGCAAAGAGTTTAGCATCCTGACTGCCTGATGAACAGAACTGTCACTCAGTCTGTTGGTTCGAGACTGGAGACTCCTTAGTCTCGTCCCTGATGGCAGTAGGCTGAAGCAACTGTGTAGTGGGTGTGTGGGATCACCTGCCATGCAGAGGGCTTTTCCAGTGAGGCGGTTGCTGTGTAAGTCCTGTAGTGAGGGGAAGGAGGTGCCGACAATCTTCTCAGCTGCTCTCACGATACGCTGGAGGCTCTTGCGGCAGGATGCAGTACATGCACCAAACCACACCGTGATACAGCTGGTCAGGACACTTTCTATGGCACCCTTGTAGAAGGTGCACATGATTAGGGTTGGAGCTCCAGCTCTTTTCAGCTTGCGGAGAAAGTAGAGGCGCTGGTGAGCCTTCTTGGCCAGTGATGCAGTGTTCCTGCTCCAGGACAGGTCCTCTGAGATGTGCACTCCCAGGAACTTGGTGCTGTCCACTCTCTCCACTGTGGTGCTGTTGATGGTCAGAGGGGCATGTTGGGCATCCCTCTTCCTGAAGTCCACAACAATCTCCTTTGTCTTCTCCACGTTGAGAGTGAGATTGTTGTGTCCGCACCACAAGGCCAGGCGGCTCACCTCGTTCCTGTAGTCCGTCTCATCGTTGTTGCTGATGAGACCCACCACTGTTGTGTCGTCCGCAAACTTGATGAAGTGGTTGGAGCTGTATGATGGTGTGCAGTCGTGTGTTAGCAGGGTGAATAGAAGGGGGCTCAGCACACATCCTTGTGGGGCCCCTGTATTCAATGTGATGGTGCTGGATGTGTTACTCCCGACCCGTACTGCCTGTGGTCTCCCGGTCAGGAAGTCTAGCAGCCAGTTACACATTGAGGTGTTCAGCCCCAGACTGTCCAGTTTAAGGATGAGCTGTTGGGGGATGATGGTGTTGAATGCCGAGCTGAAGTCGATGAACAGCATTCTAACATAAGAGTCTTTCGTGTCCAGATGTGTGAGAGCTGTGTGGAGGGCAGAGGAGATGGCATCGTCGGTTGAGCGATTAGGCCGATATGCAAATTGGAAGGGATCCAGGGAGGCAGGGAGGACAGATGTGATGCTTTTCATGACTAGCCGTTCGAAGCACTTCATCAGGATGGGGGTGAGTGCTACTGGACGATAGTCATTGAGGCAGGAGGGCGTTGCCTTCTTTGGGACAGGGATGATGGTGGTGGCTTTGAAACAGGTGGGGACGATGGTCTGACTCAGTGAGATGTTAAAGATGTCCATGAAGACCGCTGCGAGTTCCTCTGCACAGTCCTTCAGTACACAACCCCGTATGTTGTCAGGACCAGAGGCTTTCCGGGCGTTGATCTTGATGAATGATCGCCTTAAGCTGTCTGAGGACAGCGCCAGCACCTGGCCATCAGGAGAGGGAGGGGGGGATGTGCAGGTGTAATGTTACATGCCTCAAACCGAGCAAAGAACTCATTCAGTTCATTCAGCGTAGAGGTTGTGCTGTCAAAGGTCTGGGGGGATGGTTTGTAGTTTGTGATAGTCTGTATTCCCTGCCACAGACTCCGTGTATCCTTGCTGTCCTTGAAGTGGTGAGCTATTTTCCTAGAATACTGCTTCTTGGCCTTTCTGATGCCCCGGGCTAGGTTGATTCTGGTTGCCCTCAGGCCCACCTGATCTCCCGCAGTGAAGGCAGCATTCCTGGCTCTCAGGAGTCTGTAAACCTCTGCTGTCAGCCATGGCTTCTGATTTGCCCGAACAGTGATGGTCTTGAGGTTGGTTACATCATCAATGCACTTGGTGATGTATGAACACACAGTGTCTGAGTACTCCTGGAGACATGTGTTGTTGTTTGTGGTAGCAACTTCTTTGAATATAATCTAATCTGTGGTGGCAAAACAGTTCTGGAGTGCTTCTGAAGACCCCTCTGGCCACACTCGTATCTGCTTGCGGACTGGTTTGGTGTTTTTCACCAGTGGTCTGTTTGCTGGCTTTAGCATAACACTGATGTGATCAGAAGCACCGATGTGGGGGAGGGTGAGGGCCTTATAAGCTCCTTTCATGGTGGTGTAAACTTGGTCCAGTGTATTTTTTCCTCTTGTTGGAAAGTTTATGTCTGTATGTTTTTGGAAATACACTCTTTAAATCTGCTTGGTTGAAATCAACAGCCATGATGAGAAAAGCATCAGGGTGGGTTGTTTGTTTCTCACTGATGTGCAGTTCATTCAGTGACTCACCTCTAACTTTGTTGCTGGAGCTTGGAGGAATATATACAGCAATGATCATAACAGCTGTAATTTCCCTCGGTAAATAGAACGGTCTACATTTAATAGTCATAAACTCAACTAAAGGTGAGCAGTGTTTGTAGACCACAGCAACATCCAGACACCAGGCGTTGTTGATGTAAACACAGAGCCCCACTCCACGGGTCTTACGTCCCTCGATGAGAGCTCTGTCCGCTCTGTAGCATGTTAGCCGCTCGAGCTGAATACTGTAGCATGGTCTGGAACATTGTTGTTAAGCCACGTTTCCGTGAACACAAAAACACAACAGTCTCCCACAGTCTTTTGTGTCATTCGTAGCAGGCGTATATAATCCAGTTTGTTGTCCAAGGAGTGTACGTTAGTCAAAACCATGGATGGGATAGCCGGCTTGTGTGGGCTAGCTGCTAGCCTAGCTCCTATACCTCCGCGCTTACCCCACTTCTACTTCCTGTCACGCCTCTTGTGGTGCTTCCACTACGGACGTGATGGAGGGAGGCTCGGGGCTGGCTTCCAGAGCAGGCCGCAGTCACGTAGCTTCTCCTCGAGTTTGCTGTTTATTCCCAATTGAGCTGTTTTTCCGACATCAAGCAGGAACTCACGGCTATACTTGCATTTTTGAACATGTAGATATAACGAATACGTGCCGGTACATTGCGGTATGCAGGACAAAAAACACGAAAACACTGTGTTGTCGGGAGAAAGAGAAGCCGCAGCATGTGCGTGCGCTACCATCTTGGAACCTTGTTTGGTTGTCTTCCAGACTCACCATAAATTATGTTATTTAAACTGCTCTAAACTTCAATAATGTCTGGTGTGTTTTTACTGATATTCACCGTTCTTGGACTAGGACTGAGCCATATATTGTTCATGATAATACTGGTATAAAGCTTGCCTGGGAAAATAAACTATATCATGATATGCTAATTTCCTAATGTAATATGTCAGGGCGCCCTGCCCCATTAACAAAATCAAGCGCGCTGAATGACCAAACCGAACTGCACACTCCCCAATGCTGGTGCTGGCATAACGCTAATTAGTTGCGCGCAATACTAGCTTGCTAAAAAGCTAAAAACAAACAACGTGTGTCTCAGCTGTCTCTCCACCCAGCTCTAAACTGCAGGTACAGACGGCTCAACTGTCTCTCCCTCCCCCACAGCCTGCTTTAAGCTGCCGGTACAAATGTAGCTCGTCTTTTTTCTCTCTTCCCACCCCACTCTGAGCTTCCGGTGCAGGCTTAGCTCACCTGCGTCTCCCCACACTTAAACTGCTGGTACAAATACGTGTAACGCAACAGTCTCTTGAGTTCCACAGACCATGGAACAAGAACAGAGTTAGGTGATAAGAGACTGATCAGTCAGAGAAATGAATCATTTCTGCAGGAACAGAGGAAGCTGAAAAACCAACAAGCTTCAAGGTCAGCTGATTACTTTGTCAAGTTTTGGAAGTTATAGCTTATTTAAAGGCAACATATAATTTGTTGTAAGTTACATTTATGCTCAACAGATCTTAAGCTTCATTTTATTTAGTTATTTTGGGAAACTTCACCTGCACTTTGGTTTTTGTGGTAGATTTTGTTGATCTATATTTTGTGCAGAATTTTTCAGTCGCAATAACAGAAGGATGATTTTTATTTTCTATTTCTATACTTGGTGCAATGTGAGATATGTGGTGGCCGAGGACGGGGACCCTGGCGGTCTTATCCTTGGCTACAGAAGCTGGCCATTGGGACATGGAATGTCATCTCTCTGGTGGGGAAGGAGCTTGAGCTTGTGTGTGAGGTTGAGAGGTTCCGGATAGAAATACTGTAGTCGGACTCACCTCAACACATGGCTCTGGCTCTGGAACCAGTTTCCTTGAGAGGGGTTGGACACTCTTCCACTCTGGAGTTGCCCCTGGTGAGAGGCGCCGAGCAGGAGTGGGCATACTTGTTGCCCCCCATCTTGGTGCCTGTACGTTGGGGTTCACCCCGGTGAACGAGAGGGTAGCCTCCCTTCGCCTACGTGTGGGGGGACGGGCTCTGACTGTTGTTTGTGCCTATGCGCCAAACGGCAGCGCAGATTACCCACCCTTTTTGGAGTCCTTGGAGGGGGTATTGGAGAGTGCGCCTCCTGGGGACTCCCTTGTTCTACTGGGGGACTTCAACGCTCACGTGGGCAATGACAGTGAGACCTGGAGGGGTGTGGTTGGGAGGAACGGCCCCCCTGATCTGAACCCGAGTGGTGTTCTGTTATTGGACTTCTGTGCTCGTCATGGATTGTCCATAACGAACACCATGTTCAGGCATAAGGGTGTCCATATGTGCTCTTGGCACCAGGACACCCTAGGTCGCAGTTCGATGATCGACTTTGTTGTCGTCTCATCTGATCTGCGGCCGCATGTCTTGGACACTCGGGTGAAGAGAGGGGCGGAGCTGTCAACTGACCACTACCTGGTGGTGAGTTGGCTCCGATGGTGGGGGAGGATGCCTGGTCAGACCTGGCAGACCCAAACGTATTATGAGGGTCTGCTGGGAACGTCTGGCAGAGTCTCCCATAGGACGGAGCTTTAACTCCCACCTCCGGGAGAGCTTTGAACATGTTCCGAGGGAGTCGGGGGACATTGAGTCCGAGTAGGCCATGTTCGTGCCTCTATTGTCGAGGTAGCTTATCGGAGTTGTGGCCGCAAGGTTGTTGGTGCCTGTCGTGGTGGCAACCCTCGAACCCGGTGGTGGACACCGGCGGTGAGGGATGCTGTCAAGCTGAAGAAGGAGTCCTATTGGGCCTTTTTGGCCTGTGGGACCCCGGAAGCAGCAGATAGGTACCGACAGTCCAAGCGGCATGCGGCTCGGGTGGTTGCTGAGGCAAAAACTCGGGCGTGGGAGGAGTTCGGAGAGGCCATGGAGAATGACTTCCGTACGGCTTCGAGGCGATTCTGGTCCACCATCCGGCGTCTCAGGGGGGGAAAGCGGTACGCGACCAACACCATTTATGGTGGGGATGGCGTGCTGTTGACCTCAACTCGGGATGTTGTGAGTCGGTGGGCGGAATACTTCGAAGACCTCCTCAATCCTACTGGCACGTCTTCCACTGAGGAAGCGGAGCCTGGGGACTTTGGGTCGGGCTCTCCAATCTCTGGTGCTGAGGTCGCCGAGGTGGTTAAAAAGCTCCGCGGTGGCAGGGCTCCGGGGGTGGATGAGATTCGCCCGGAGTTCCTTAGGGCTCTGGATGTTGTGGGGTTGTGTTGGCTTACGCGACTCTGCAATATCGCGTGGACATCGGGGGCAGTTCCCTTGGATTGGCAGACTGGGGTGGTGGTTCCCCTATTCAAAAAGGGGGACCGTAGGGTGTGTTCCAACTATAGGGGGATCACACTCTTAAGCCTCCCTGGTAAGGTCTATTCAGGGGTTCTGGAGAGGAGGGTCCGTCGGATAGTCGAACCTCGGATTCAGGAGGAGCAGTGTGGTTTTCGTCCTGGTCGTGGAACACTGGACCAGCTCTACACCCTCAGCAGGGTCCTGGAGGGTGCGTGGGAGTTTGCCCAACCAGTTTACATGTGCTTTGTGGACTTGGAGAAGGCATTCGACCGCGTCCCTCGGGGGGTTCTGTGGGGGGTACTCCGGGAGTATGGGGTACCAGGCCCTTTGATATGGGCTGTTAGGTCCCTGTACGACCGGTGTCAGAGCTTGGTCCGCATTGCCGGCAGTAAGTCAGGCTCGTTTCCGGTGAGAGTTGGACTCCGCCAAGGTTGCCCTTTGTCACCGATTCTGTTCATAACTTTTATGGACAGAATTTCTAGGCGCAGCCAAGGTGTTGAGAGGATCCGTTTTGGTGGCCTTAGAATCGCTTCTCTGTTTTTTGCAGATGATGTGGTCCTATTGGCTTCATCAGATCGTGATCTACAGCTTTCGCTGGAGCGGTTTGCAGCCGAGTGTGATGCGGCCGGGATGAGGATCAGTTCCTCCAAATCCGAGGCCATGGTCTTGAGCCGGAAAAGGGTAGCATGCCCTCTCCGGGTCGGGGAGGAGGTCCTGCCCCAAGTGGAGGAGTTTAAGTATCTCGGGGTCTTGTTCACGAATGAGGGAAAACTGGAGCGTGAGATTTACATGGACTCTCCCTTAGAGATAGGGTGAGAAGCTCAGTCATCCAGGAGGGACTCGGAGTAGAGCCGCTGCTTCTCCACATCGAGAGGAGCCAGTTGAGGTGGCTCGGGCATCTGGTTAGGATGCCTCCTGGACGCCTCCCTGGTGAGGTGTTCCGGGCATGTCCCACCGGGAGGAGACCCAGAGGAAGACCCAGGACACGCTGGAGGGACTATGTTTCTCGGCTGGCCTGGGAACGCCTTGGGATTCCCCCAGAGGAGCTGCTCCAAGTGGCTGGGGAGAGGGAAGTCTGGGCCTCCCTACTTAGGCTGCTACCCCCGCGACCCGACCCCGGATAAGCGGACAAAAATGGATGGATGGACATGTAAAGGTATCTAAAAAACTAAAACTAATTAATAAAAATAAAACATTGAATGAAAAGAGTGCAGAAAGAAGACATTTTTTTTGTCTCCCCCTTATAAATATTGAACCAGTCCGGCCCTTGGCTTGTAGCAAATTTGTGTTAGCCCTCGGTGTATTTGTATTTGTATTTGTATTTGGACGGCCGTGGCGTAGTGGTAATGGCAGTCGTCCCCCGATCGGAAGGTTGGAGGTTCGAATCCCAGTTTCCCACACCATGTGTCGTTGTGTCCCTGGGTAAGACACTTAACCCCGAGTTGCTCCCGGTAGGACTGGAAAGGCGCCTTGCATAGCAGTCTGCCGCTACCGGTGTATGAATGTGTGTATGAATGGGTGGATGGTTGGTATTGTAAAGCGCTTTGGGGCCCCTCATCAGGGGTTGGAAAGCGCTATAAAAATAAGCTCCATTTATCATTTGACTTGGACAACCCTGCTGTAAGCGGTTGCATTGTCATTGAGGCCAATCACCGTGGTGTCATCTGCAAACGTAATGATGGTATTAGAACCATCAACAGGTTTGCAGTCATGGGTGAAAAGGGAGTAGTCATCACAAAGCCTTGTGGTACACCTGTGTTTATAGTGATGGTAGATGAGCAGTGGTTATCCAGCTGGACATGTTTGGGTCAGTTGATCAGAAAGTCTAACCAGTTGCACATGAGGGAACTGATGCCGAAGTCTGAGTTTTGTGATGAGTTTTGAGGCGATGACTGTGTTGAATGCTTAACCAAAGTATGAGAGAACAGAGTGCAGCGCTATGGAGACTGCATCCTCTGTGCTCCTGTTCTGGTGGTATGCAAATTGGTGTGGGTCCAGGGCTGGGGGGAGACAGGATTTGAGGAGTACTAGAACAAGCTGCTCAAAACACTTTGTGATGATGGAGGTGAGGGCTACTGGACGGTAGTCGTTTAGTCTTGATGGTTAAGAATATTATACCTGATAATACGTTATTCTGATTGAAACTAATACACAAGTGTTCTATAATTAATACACAAGTGTTCTATAATCAAGGTATTCACAACTGTTTCACAAATGTGTATGCAATCATGTCTTAAGGGCCTTAAAGTAGCTTAGACAACATTATAAGACACACCTTTAGATCTAACAAATAGAATATTCTGATGCAGGTAACATGTTCATGGGATAGATGCGCTTTGTGCCTGCTCTTGTCTACACAGGCCTTATGGGGGAGGGAAGAGCACACAGTCACACAAAGAGATGAATCAAAGTAAATATATAGTAATACTGATTACTTATAAAGCACATACATACTAGTAGACCACTAAGTGACCAATTAGTGTAACTGGACATTAATTTACATTAAGATCATACACGACACACATTTATTAGAGCTTTCCTGATACATTCTTACAGAGCAAATATGCAGGACAAAGAACTGATTTTCAGGAGACTTCTCACCAGAACTATGTATCTCCAAGGTCGTATAACTGACAAACTAGAGAGGCACCAGAACTCTTATCAGTGCTCTAAGCCAATCAGAGTCCAGAGAAGACACAAACTGCATCAGGATATCCCTAAGTTTCACACATAGCAGCATCATTCCTTTAGGACCTTCGAGCGCGTACAGGTCTGTCATGCTCAGCAATTCTTTGTGCACATAGAATTGACTTATTCATGCTGTAACTCTGATTATTCTGTTAACCTGTGTCTGTCAATAAATCTTTATCATTTTACAAGAGACTCCTGGTCATTTGAACACAAAGCTGAATCCCTTCAATGGTTTGGAGTTTTTTGGTATTGGGACGATGGAGATGGTTTTGAAGCAGGTCGGTACAACAGCACAGGCCAAGGACAGGTTGAATATGTCTGTCAGGACTCCTGCCAGCTCCACAGAACACACTCTAAGAACACGTCTAGGGATGCCATCAGGACATGCTATTTATCCAAAATGAAAATAAAAATAAAAATCCAAGTTCAAACAGGTTTTTTAAAATCTAATGCAGATTAGTACAAGGTCAACAGAACAATTACATGCTCAGGATGAGAAGAGCCAATTTGACTCACTCACTAAAACAACAAAGAACAAACAAAAATATTTATAAATAAATAAATTATATATAAATTATAGAAAGGAAAATAAGTGAGATTAAAACATTTCTGCATTTCTACTTGCAAGAGGCTTTGTTTTTATTCTCCAGATCAATACAGTGTTAAGAAATAGTAAAACATCACCAGTGACATATAGTATATAAAATTATTAATGTTTGATCATTTTTTATGAGCAAATTAAAATAAATGTAGCCATCAGAGTCCAATACTGTACAATAACCTGCACTGGCAACCTAACTCCACAAACAAACTAAGAAAAACAAACTCACCAGTTGTCACTTTTAGAATAAACAGTCAGCTGAAGGCTTTTTTCACAAACAGCCATCTCAAATTTGAGAGGCATATCAGTCAGAATTGCAAATAGACATTAGATAAAGGGCTTTCAATGATTTAAAGCTTACCTGAATAAGCCTGCTTGAGTCACTGACCGCACGGCTCTTTTTCCAGACAAAAATTTATAAATAAATGGCCGGAAACACGCGATCGGTAGGTAGAACTCACGTTGGACGTGTTCAGGGCGGTGAAAACTGCGTCCAGCATCTTCCCATTGTTTTGTAACATAGTGGAATAACTGCGCATGCGCCATTTATAACGACAGTCTATGTATAAGATCCATGCGCCCTCAAAACAGGAAATGCGTCACCAATCAGAAAACGTTTTTTGAAACAAACAATAGCCCCTTTCATAAGACATCTCAGTCCGTGTCTGATGCGTGTTCAGTCCTCCAACGCGCATTCAGAAAAAACAAACGCGGTTTGGCGAGTTAATTTTACTCGCCTCTGATTGCTGATCCACCACTAGAGGTAGTGTCAGGGGCGCATCCGAGCCGGGCAGACCCACTTGTGAATGAAACCCGCGGATACACGCTCAGAATACAGATGACATCAGTGTGCGACCGAAGGATTAATCAACAGGCAGATTTATTAACAGGGGAATATTAAAAATGACACGAAACGACTACTTGTAAAAGTTAGTTTAACTTTTTTTCCGTCTCTCTCTCTCTCTTTCTCTTTCTCTTTCTCTTTCTCTTTCTCTTTCTCTCTCTCTCTCTCTCTCTCTCTCTCGCAGAGGCGCTGTGTGTGTGTGTGTGTGTGTATGCGCGCTGTATGGAGACGTCAGGGAGTTGTACATTTATTACTGAGGAAACATTAAAAATGACATGACACGACTACTTGTAAAAGTTTGTTTAGCTTTCCCCCCCCTCTCTCTCTCTCTTAAATGCAAAACTGGAACTAAAAAATGCAACATGCCCGGTGGTCCAGTGGTTTGAGCATTGGGTTTTCGTTCTAAGCCTTTTCTTGACTCGAGTTCGAATCTCACTCGGGACAACTTATTTTACGTTTGTCTTTTATTGGAGAAAAAAAAGAAGTTTGTGTTATGCCTGTGGTTAACACAAACTCCTTCTTTCACTGAAACGTAGGTAGAAAATCACTAAATAACATGTTCTGGAGAGATCCTCACGTTGTTCACGCACCGGCATCTTGGTCTAATGTTGGTATTATGTTGGTACTTGGTCTGGTGTTGAAATGTCTAGTTTTTCCAGATGAGTCTTTGCTGCTGAACCATAAATAATGCTTCCATAATCAATATTTGACCTGATAAATCCAGTGTATATTTGTGTTGAAGCTCCTATCTGCTCCCCATCACTGCCAGCCAAACATCTCATATTTAATATTTTCTATCTATAATTTTCTGTTTATTTCATCAAACCATAATCCTAAACTTTACTTTTTACTTGTTCTAATTCTTGATTGTATAATTTTATTTCTCCTTGTTTTTAATCTATTTTTCTGCATAAATACCATAACTTTTTTCTTACTGTCAACTTAAATCCCTGCTGAAATGCCCATTTTTCTATTAACTATTGCAGCCTCTACTTTACAAATTCTGTATTTCTACCTCTTTTCCATATGGCTCCATCTTCCGCAAACGGTGAATATTTCATTCTCATTGTTGAAATCAATAACGGACTGAAAATGCTTCCTTGTGGTGTTCCATACTGTAAATTTTCTTCTTGCCCAATTCTCACTTCAGTTCTTTTCTAAAGAAAGTTTTGAACCCAGTTAAACATTTTTCCATTAGTTCCCATTTGACATCATTTAATCATTCTACCCACATATTGTATGCCTTCTCTATATCAGAAAATACAGCAACTGCACTTTGATTTGTTCTTCTCTGGTGTAATGCTCTATAGTGTTGGATCATTAGTATTTGTCCCTTTTCATAACTGATATTTAGATATCCTTTTGTTTGAATAATTTAATATCTCTCTCTCTCTCTCTCTCTATATATATATATATATATATATATATAGATATACTGTATATATATATATAGATATATATATATATAGATATATATATAGATATACTGTATATATATATATAGATATACTGTATATATATTTCCATTATTTTACACATATTGCAGCCTGAACAACCTGGAACTGAACACACTGAAAACTGTAGAGATGAGAGTGGACTTCAGGAGTCCCCCCACAGAACTGCTACCCCTCAAAATCTTCAACAGCCCCGTGTCTATGGTAGAGTCCTTCAGGTTCCTGAGAACCACCATCTCACATGACCCGAAGTGGGAGCCCAACATCTCCTCCATCCTCAAAAAGGCCCAGCAGAGACTGTACTTCCTACGCATTTTCCACCTCACATATGAGACACCCTGCACCGCGATTCCGGACTGATTTCAGAGCAGGGTTCAGGCGAGCTGTAAGCGCGCCGTCCCTCACGTCATAAACACTGTTGGTCACTGATTGGTCGGGGGGAGGAGGCTGTTTGGAGGGGAAAGGTGCATTGTGGGTCTTTTCAGAACAACAACAACAGATCCTCCATCTGAGCTTGTCCTCGCCCGCACCAAACCGAAGCGTAGCTGATCGTATTGTTGGAGCTCGAACATAATAGATATCATGGCAAAAGAAAATAGTTAAGGGAACACTACCTCCACCACGTGTGAGACAAGTAGGATCCTACACCCCGCCCACCGAAGGGCTACAGAAGTGAATGGAGACAGAGCTACATGTGAGCCGATCCGAATTGAACCAGACTGGACCAGACTGATCCGCTCTGCACCGAGCGAGTGGAAAAGGGGCATTATAGAGGGCAGCTGTGTGGTCAGTCCAGTCCAGCTTGTTGTTAAGATGAACACCCAGGTACTTGTAGGACCTCACAATCTCAATGACCCTACCCTGAATGTTCACTGGCACAGCAGGAGACTGTTTGGACCTGCGAAAGTCCACCACAAGTTCTTTTGTTTTTTCTGTGTTGATCTGCAGACAGTTCCTCTGACACCACTCCACAAAGTTCTGAGTCAGTTCTCTGTACTCCCCATCATCTCCATCTTTGATGAGACCGACGATAGCAGAGTCATCCGAGAACTTCTGCAGGTGACAGCTGGCAGAGCTGTACTGGAAGTCAGCGGTGTAGTGGGTGAAGAGGAAGGGGGCAAGGACTGTTCCTTGTGGAGCCCCCACACTGTAGACAACCTTGTCTGACTGACAACCCTGGAACCTCACATACTGTGGTCTTTTTGTGAGGTAATCCAGGATCCAGGTGATGAGCAGATGGTCCAAGTGTTCTCCAGCTTGTCCTTCAATATAACTGGTTGGATGGTATTGAAAGCACTAGAGAAATCAAAAAATATGATTCTCACTGTGCTCCCAGTACTCTCCAGATGAGAAAGAGAGCTGTGTAGAAGGTGGATAATGGCATCCTCCACTCAAATGCCAGATTGGTAGGCAAACTGTAGTGGGTCCATAGATGGACTCACCAGGGGGCGGAGGTGGGAAAGAAGCAGCCTCTCCAAGGTCTTCATCAGGTGAGATGTCAATGCTACCGGCCTGTAGCTGTTGAGATCTTTTGGATGTGGGGTCTTCGGGACTGGTACCACGAAAAATGTCTTCCACAGCTGTGGGACTTTCCCTAATCTCAAGCTGAGATTAAAGGTATTGTGACATGATGTTGGAAATTTGCACATTTGTCACAACATATATATCTTATATCATTCAGCTCTGTTCGTTTTTGCAAAATAAATTATAAATATATTAAAATTTCATTCCAAGTTATGGTAGTTTTTTTCTCTGGGACACACCCCTAATACTGTAATCTGCGCATTTCTGCAAAAACGTCATCGTAACGTGCCCGTGGGAAGCCGCTGCTCCAACGCGCATGTAAATATATGTAAATATCAATGGCGGAGCATGTCGAGTGCAGCATTTCTAGTGTTGATCTAAGCGATTTGTCTTCAGTTTTGGAAGGTGAAGTTAGTTCTGGTGATGAACAAGAGTCAGCAGGTTTTAATTTAGGTATTCAACCATATTTATATGAACCTTACCGTTCAGGAAGTGAGTCTGAACCGACACTGCAGAGGAGGAGAGACAGCTGCAGAGGAGGGAGGATTTTAGGCAGGAAAAGTCATGGAACCCGATCTATCTCGTTTACAGAGCACTGATTGGTAATTTTTTAATTAATGTATCTAATAATTATTCAACATAAATTATAGTTTAAAAATATGAGTACCTTTGAAGTATCTGTGCTTTTTTAACGTTTATTTTAACATGAAAAACATCATTATTATTTCCACAGACGTAATGTGCATGTGTAAATACACTGAATGTTCACTATATCTTGAGAGTATATTTATGAATTTTCACTTCAAAAATGAATTTTCACAGAAATTATGTCTGAATTACATCAGTGCATTTAATGATTACTGCTTACTTACTTTTACAGCCTAGTTTTATCATAAAAATATTTTGAATTCAATGAAAACACAAAACAATTGTATTGTTTTATAAATATTTCTCCACTGTAAATAAAGCAACGATCTGATATAATCACAAAATTATATAAATATATGCTGGTGGAGATTCTCAGTCGTCCAGGACATCCTAAAATCAAAAAAAGCGTTCAATACAGAAACAACTGGACTTTATTTGTTACAGAAAATGTCTCACCCTCTATCCAATTGAATTGAGAAAGCCCTATGGATAGAGAGCGAAACGTTTTCTGTTACAAATAAAGTCCAGTTGTTTTTGTATTGAACGCCTTTTTTATCATATAAATATATCTTTATAATTTACATATAAAAATAAATATTATGTAATTTATTGGTTTTTAATGAAAAAAGTTTAAACACATATATTACATTATTTTTAAGATGTTAAACAAATGGTACATTGACAATTTACACATTTTACAAAATTTAATGACACCAAAAAATTATCTGTGTGACATTTTTTTTTCTAATTTAAATTTATTAAAAACAAAAAAAAGTATCAGAAATGTATGAATCTGTACAAAATCAACTAAAACATCTTTATTTTACAGAGTTCTACAGAGTTCCACTTCGATCATGTGTTGTGACTAGGATCCACCACACTTTTCCAGCAGCAGGAGTGTACACTGGCTTCAAGTGCCCCATGTAGAATGATTTCTGGTATCTGGAACGTCACTCTGGAACTGCTGTGTCAATATCTGGATGCTGAGTGTAGGTGTCACGTGAACTTCATCTCCAGGCTGGTCATCTGATTCACCTGTGCAGAGATCAATTATCTCCTTCCTAACAGCTTCCACATAGCCTGTCAAAGGCAAACAACAAACAAACAAACAAACAAACAAAAATATTTTTCAAAATACCTTTGTTCTTTGTGACCTTTCTTGAACAAACTTGTACTCTGACAGATCTTGAATTTTACCTTGTTTGTGTGGTTTGAGAATTCTAAGAAAACAGAAATAAAAATTATATATTTCAGAATCACGATTTACTATTTTATTTTTTTTTTTACTATTTAGCAAGTTTTAATTGCGATTTGAACAACAGTTGAACAACTGGGAGATAAAGTTAGAGAGGCCAGACTGAGATGGTTTGGACATGTCCAGAGGAGGGACAGTGGGTATATTGGTAGAAGGATGTTAGAAATGCAGCTGCCAGGAAAAAGACAAAGAGGAAGGCCAAAGAGGAGATATATGGATGCAGTTAGAGAGGACATGAAGGTAGTTGGAGTGAGGACAGAGGATGCAGAGGACAGAGTGAGGTGGAGGAGGATGACTCGCTGTGGCGACCCCTGAAAAGGGAAAAGCCGAAAGAAGAAGATTTTGGTTTACCTATATCTTGCCATGAAACATGCAGCACAGCTCTCCCAGATCTCAGCCGCTCATCACCAGGTGCACGGTGCTCCCGCTCTCTGGCGGGCAGGAGGCGGCAAATGCAACAGGGGTTGTCGAGTTCGGCGTGCTGGGGGCCCAGGCATCCCTCGCAGATTTGGTGCAAGTCGAAGCTTCGGATGAGGGCGACCTGGCATGCTGGACATGTTCTGGCCATCTTCGTTTTTTTTTTAGAGTAGGTCTTCAGTCGAAGGCTGGATGACAAAGGGAGGCGATTGGGAGATCCTTCATGAATTGATTAGATCCCATGATTTAATTTGCATTTATGAAATGAGTAAATAAGAAAATTAACAGTGCTTTTCATAAGGTTGAGTCTGACAACAAATAATTTTATGAGTTTGTTTCGTCAAAATAAAGTAACTTTTGTCAATATAAGCTGTAGAAGTTTTAATCTTGCTCTAATCATTTTATTTTCTGCTCTATCAATGGGAAACTTTTTAATACACGATGCAGCTTTGAAAAAATGTGCTGGAGGTTCATGTGGGTTTATTTATCATTCTTCCTAGCAGATTTATCATTTTAAGACTGTCAATCGTACAAAACTCTCATTAATAAACCCTCACGGAATTAATAAACACTGATGTTACGTTATCGCGCAGACATCATTTAAAAATACATAACAAGCTACGTGGGTGTACTGATGTCGGCTAGTTTGAAAGCAGCGAACAAACACAACTTATTCTTAGTACTTGAATGTATTAAAGCAATCAAAGGGTTATTATCACTGCAGACATACGATTCTTTAGTAGGACACCATCAGTCCCTCATTCTCTGTACTTGTCTGGTCCATTCTAGGCAAAGTTTCTCATCTTTTGGGAATTTGTGAATGCTCACTTGTTCACTGCTGATATTAGAACACCCAAATGCGCTACAACGTGACAGCATTTTTCAAGTTACACAAAAAAAGAGGCGATCTTTCAGAAAAAGAATCAGTATGGCAAGCAGTTAACACACCAAACAAACGGGCAAGGCTCTGCCTTCTGCCCAAATGCACGTCACAATGACGTTTTGCGGAAATGCACAGATTTTTAGGGGCGTGTCCCAGAGAAAAAACTACCATAACTTGGAATGAAATTTTAATATATTTATAATTTATTTTGCAAAAACAAACAGTGCTGAATGATATAAGATATATATGTTGTGACAAATATGCAAATTTCCAACATCATGTCACAATACCTTTTAATCTATACCCAGTCACATCACACAGCTCATCTGCACAGGTCCTGAGAAGTCTTGAGCTGATGCCATCTGGACCTGCAGCCTTCCTGGTCTTTATCCTCCTGAGCTCACTTCTCACCTGGGGTGCTGTAAATATCAGGCTGGATTGGGGGGGTGGGTGTGTGTGTGTGTGCTGGAATGTACGTCAGCAGGAGACATGTTTGGAGGTGAGTTCATATTGAGAAGAAGGGGGGTGAATGTGGGAGAGGTGAGAGGAAAGCGTGTCGGTCTTGTCGGACAGGAAGTCGTCGGCAGTGGTGCCTGTGTAGTGGGAGGAGCAGGAGAATTATCAACAAAACCATGAACTAGCAGCTCACACTCCCAGATTTTTTTTGCAAAATTCTAATGTTATGAAGTTTCACTGAAATGTTCTATCATTGTGAACAAAATGTTATTTTACCATGCTGTATTCTTCGTTTTCCTGAGTGCACAGTTTATGTTGACTTTTTCTAGATTATTTTTACTCAAATATCTAAATTTAATCCAGTCTGCCTTATTAAAATTACATTTCTTATTTACTTTTATACTCTTGTTATTTATTGTTAATGCAGCTCTGATTGTAATGGGATAATGATCACTAACAATTGTGTTTTTATCAATGTCCCACTCACAGACACCAGTGAGTTTGATGCAACTGTGAAGTCAATGACAGATTATGCTCTTGTTCTTACATTTATTTTTGTTCCCTTCCCATCATTAATGCATAATACATTTATATTTTCCATCATTTCTTCGCTAACCAGTCCATTTTTATCATTACATGTCCCCATACAGTGCTGTTAGCATTAAAGTCTCTGCACCATATTACGCTCCCGTTAAGGTATTCCATCACCTCTTCCATCAACTCAAGTGATAACAAATGTTGGAGTGTTGTTGTACAGTAACGTTGAGGGTGTGCTGAAGGCAGTGACGTGCGGTGAGGTTCATGGCTGGTGAGGCACTGTGCAGTTTTTTTTTCATATGTAAAATAAAAAACAGACAAAAAATGTTCTCCACATTTTGGCTTCTGTCTGCCATAGCTTCTTCAGTGCTTTGGATACTTTGGATAGCGTTATTTTCTTCTTTTATAATACATGAACCCTACAGAGTAGTTTATTCACCATTTGATTGGCAGCAGTTAACGGGTTGTGTTTAAAATCTCATATCAGCAATCTTTACACATACAAACTGTAGCACACAAAAAAGCACATTTAATTTGGAGAAAAAATTATTTTAGTCTTACTTTTACTTATAAATTAAATTAAACTATAACAAAATCTATTTTTATTTTACAGAAAAGAGCTGTGAGAATTATTACAAGAAAGCCTTAATGTCATCTATCTAATATATTATTTAAACAACTCAAAGTACTGAAGTTTTCTGATTTGGTGGACTATAATATTTTGTTAGTAATAGAACCCTCAAATGTTCAAATGTATTTTGTCCCAGAGAAAGCTGCTAGTCTAAAGGGAACTGACATTTTTGCAAAGCCAAGGTATGGGACTAGTTTGAAGGGATGGTTTATTTCAATACAGGGAGTTGGGAAATCATGTTAAAAATGTAAACTATGTGCTGATGTTTAAAAATGATCAAAACTAAATTGTTAACAAAATACTAAAACTTTTAGTTTTAGAAATTGCTCACACTGCAGCTCAGCCGAGTGATTGCGCAATCTGAAGTGAAGCAGCCCGTGCCTCTCTGCGCAGGTCTCTGCTGAGTATTTGAACGCTACATAAGAAAAATTGGCAATTTTGAATAAACATCAACTTAAAACTGGTTTAGTTTTTAGTAAAATAAGTTTATAGTACAAATCAAAGGATAGAGACAATAATTACATTTATTTTTTCAAATTTTTTTTTTTCTTTCCATGATGACAGGGGAGGCGTGGCCTCACTTGGTGCCCCTGACCGCACTTCACTGGCTGAAGGTCAACGGTAGCCTGTGTGATCCTTTTGGGGTGTGTAGAGGTGTTCGACAGGGCTGTGCACTCTCGAGAATGCTCTATGCACTCTCCTTGGAACCCCTCCTTCAGAAGATCCGTTCGAGTGTTCATGGTTTTGTTTTACCTGGTTTCAATAGTAGCATAGTTTTATCCGCCTATGCTGACAACGTTGTTGTTTTTGTAAAAAATCAACAAGATGTCGACACACTAAGTGAAATCACAGAGAGTTTTTCCACCCTGTCTGCTGCGAGGGTAAACTGGGGAAAGAGCACAACCCTCGCCGTGGGTGAGTGGCCTGAAGGGCTCCCAGTTCTACCTGAAAACCTCCCGTGGAAGAGAGATGGTCTTGAATATCTCGGTGTCTATCTAGGGAATAAGGCTTCAGTACAGAAAAACTGGGACAATGTGGAACAGAAAGTCAAGAATAAATTGGAAAAATGGAAATGGATACACTCAAAAATGTCCAACAGAGGCAGAGTACTGGTGTTAAACAACCTGGTTGCATCACAACTGTGGCACAAACTTTCTGTTTTAGACCCACCTCCAGGCCTGTTGGTAAAAATACAGTCAGAGATGGTAGATTTCTTTTGGGACGGGCAACATTGGGTGCCACAGTCAGTTCTGTTCTTACTAAGAGAAGAAGGGGGGACAGGGCCTTGTCCACCTGGCCAGCAGAACAGCCATTTTTCGAATACAGTTCCTCCAGAAGTACCTGGCAGGATCTCCTGACACTGTGTGGAGAGACGTGGCCAGCTGCATCCTCAGACGTGTGAGCGGGCTGGGGCTGGATGCTGCTCTGTTTCTAACCAATGTTGGCCTTTTAAAGATAAAGGGATTGCCCCTGTTTTATCAGAGTGTTTTCAAAGTGTTTTCCTTTTTTAAACCAAACAGATCAAAAACATATAATTCTCTGCATTGGCTCTTAGATGAACCACTAGTATGTGAAGCGAGAATGGACGTTTGCGATAGCACAGTGCCAGGACTGTCAAAGGCACTGTGCAATTCTGGGATGGTGACCCTGAGGTGCTTGGTGGAGACGGCCGGACCAGTTTTCTCCAATGTCGGATAGGTGGTTTTGTTGCTTGGTTTCCGGTCTGTCAGAGTGGTGCAGTGCTTCCTGAACCTGGTGAAGGAGAGGATGACAGCTGGAGAGAAGTGTCTTCTACAACTGTGGTTCACGGGGAATCGCCCGCCTGACACAATGGACCCTTTCCCGGACATTAACCTGGATCCTAACTTTGCGAAAGACAGTAGTCCTCTGCTAAACAATATAGACCCAAAGATGGACTTGTGCAGAACAGGTCAAAAAGTACTTTATATGACTTATGTTAGAACAAGAGAACTCTGCACAACAGAGCTGTCAGCGTGTGGAACGACAAACTTGGAAGTCAGAGGCCCCAGTGGAGGACTCTTCACAAACCTCCAACAAAGAAATGGACTGGCGATCTTCAATGGAGGATCCTTCACGGCGCCATTGCAACAAACTCGTTTTTGTCAGTGATCAATCCTGAGGTTTTAAATGAGTGTCCTTTTTGCAGTTTGTCTGAGAGTGTTTTTCATGTTTTTACAGATTGTGTACGACTGATTGCTCTTTTTAATCTAATGATGAGGATCTTTAGCCTTTTTGACACAGTATTCACCAAATCTGTTTTTATTAATGGAGTACATTACAGCAAAGCCACAAACTTTAAATCCAAAACTTTAAACTTTCTGGTAGCGGAAGCAAAAATGGTTGTTTATTTGTCTCGCAGGGACAGACTGCAGGCTGAACCTCAAATTGATGCTGTGGCTCTGTGGAAGTGCAACATCAAGACCAGACTGGCGTTGGAGTTTTGCTTCCACAGAGACACTGGACACTAGGAGAGTTTTGTGAAACTGTGGGGATTTAAGAAGGTTTTATGCACCATTTCTGATCAGAGAGAACTACAATACAACAAGCTCCTCATGAAAATATTTTATTTTAAGCTTGTCCTGGGGCCTCATGTACAAAGACTTGCGTGGATTTCTTACTGAAAAGTGCCGTACGGTCAAATCCAGAAAAGTGTGTACGCACAAAAAAATCCAGATGTATCAAACCGTGCGTACACCTGAATCCACGCACATTCCTTTTGTACATCACAATTAACGTGGAACTGAGCGCACGTGAGACACCTCCCCTGACACGCCTTCATTTACATATGTTAAACAGATGCAAATTACTTCCTGCATGTGTGAAGGACATGTTTGTTTGATCCCTGCGCGATCAGAAATGATTTCTAGATTCAGGAAAATAATGAATTTAATATAATATGAGTGAGGAAAATAATCCTAAGTAAGAATAGTAATAAAATGTGTTCATCACGCAAAGAACGAGTGATTGTGTGTCGGTATTTGTGTGTGCGCGCACCCTGCTTTGGTGCGCAACGGCTCATCCATTCATTCTGAGTGAAAATATTAACTTTGCGCACGAGTTTATTACCATAATTACTGTAAACACAGAGGAACTTAGATGTTTGGTAGAACATAGATCTTTGTTTATTTAATAGATGATATGAAGAAACGGGTCTGTGCGTCTCAGTGGAGAGTTTTCATGACATGACGTGATGTTGGAGTCTCCAAACGCTGCGCGCGCCGCAGCCTTGTGCGCAGTCTGTTTGTCTGTGAAGCTTTTACTCTCCTACAAGTTATATATGGTGTACTTTCACGTGTCATTTTGGAGAAATCTACAATAAACGCAGATTATTAAACACCTCCACTGCCGTGTAACACCGGCGAGGGTGCGCGCGCGCTCCAAACCGCGACCACTCAGCCTTTGGAATCATATGGATGAGACCATTCTATTGGACATGATCCGGCTTTGTGTGGACTGGAATGGCACAGTCCCGATCGACCTGCCAGCTCCCTCTGGAAAGCTCGGGAACAGTTTGATCGCTGCTTCTGCACGCGTTGTGCACGGTTCCTGCGTTGTGCTCCAGAGCGCAGCAGTGCCAAAATGAAAAAGGATTATTCCTGAAAACGGCTGATAAGCCATATCATAGATCAGAAAATTCTATCTGTTTATAAATAAATGCTCTGCGTGTTACACTATTTATTATATCCTCCAATAAGGCTGAATCTGTTCCTGTTAAATGTATTTTTTGCACAACTTTGCGCGTCCTTTATTTGCGTCCATGTGGATGTAATAATTGTTATCATGTGTGTTTGGTGGGAATATTAATCATTTTCACATCATGAACAGTTAATAATAATAATAATATAATAATAATAATAATAATAATGAATTCAATTTATAACGCACTTTTCATTAATGAAAATCTCAAAGTGCTACAAGGTGCAACATAATTAAATGTCAATAAAACAAATAATAAAACAATTAAAATCAACAACAGTATCAGCTAAGATCAAAAGTAGAATCATGAGGAGGCAGAGTATGCTCGGTTGAAAAGAAAGGTCTTCAAGCCGCTCTTAAAGTCAACCACAGACTGTGGGGCTTCAGTTTCTCTGAATCACCTGTAAGTGTCGCCAAAGGAACAAGAACCACAGAAACGTGCGTACGCGTGCTCTGGAGCTGGCGTGGAAATGTACTTGGATGCGCACATATTCACGTTCAGTTCAGTTTTGATACATACGGGGTTTTGCGTGGATGGTGCTGTACGCAAGGTTTTTGTGCGCACGCACGGTTGATACATGAGGCCCCTGATCACCCTTTTTACACTGTTGTGTTAAATTATAGTGTAAATAAAGTTTTGTTAAAAAAATATATATTCTTCTTCTTATTCTTAATAAGTTTATTGGCAGTTGGCAAAAAACTGTAGGTGTGCATTACCGCCACCACTGGTTTGGAGTGTGGTTCATTATGTATAAGTCTGTGAATGCATGAATAAACTGCATGTACCGGTATATCATATTATTTTAATCAGTTTTGTTTTCTTGAAATATCTAATTATAATTTTTTATATGTTTGCTCTCTACGTTATGTTGTATTGCATATATTATGTTTAACTTTTCTTTTATCTTTTCAAACTCTTTCTTCATATATCTTTGTTCTTGCTCATATTTGTGACATCCCAGTATAACATGTTGTATGGTTTCATCGTGTCCCCAGTGCTCACACATTCCTGTATTATGCTTCTGTATTTAAAATAGTGTATAATTAAGTCCTGTATGTCCAAATCTTATCTTGTTATTAATATTTTCTCCTTTCTGCTCCTTCTTCCAGTTCTCGTTTCTCCTACTGTCTTTTTGATCCTATAAAACCATCTTCCTTTTCTTTCTTCATCCCATCTTTTCTGCCATTCTTTCTTCAGTTTTTGTTTTGATAATACTTTTTGCCTCTGATTTACTGTTTGTACTGTGAAGTTAATATGATTTTGAGTTGCCTTCTTTGCCATCTTATCTGATGTCTTGTTTCCTTCTATCCTATTGTGTGCTGGTACCCATAAAAAAATGTTACTGCTAATCCCATCCTTTGTGTTCTGAATAATGTGTGGAGTTTTTCTAATCAAATGGCTGGCCTGCTGTCTGAATGGTTGTTTTAAACTCAATAATGTGGAACTTGACTGTGAACAAATTATAGTTTTTAATGGTTTTCCTTCGTCCACCCACTGTACTTCTAACAGAACTGCTAACATTTCTCCTGTGTATTCATTCAACCTTTATTTAGTCAGGTAAATCTCATTGAGCCTCGAGGGCTCATTTACAAAAGCGACCTGCTATATACTGCTGTATACTGATAAGTCGTTGGTGATTCGTTTTCCTAATTTCTTTTGAAATTCCTGGACTATAAAAGCTACTCCTATTTTTTCAGTTATTATTGTTTTTTTTTATTTGTCTAATGTTGGAGTCATGTCATCTTCATGATGGTGACCAATGAGCAGGAAGCTCCTGGTGGTGTGTTTCCTCTGCAGCAGCTGATAGCACTCAGCAATCAGCTCCACCTGCTCTGAGTTTAGTTTAAAAGCAGCTCCTGCAGCTTGGAGTCATTGCCAGCAGCTCTGAGCTCTGTGTTGGTGCTGTCTGTCAAGTTTATCTGCTGCAGGATGAGGTGAGAAAGCTCCAGTCTCCATCAGTGATTCTGCATGTCCCAACACTAGATGATCAATGTTTACCTTCTGCTCTGAACTGTGTTGCTAACCTGATGAGTTGAATGTCTCTGCAGGGTGTTGTGGATTTCTTTCCTGCTGCTTGGAAGCATCACCTGTTATCCTGTAGGACAAGGTGAGTCTGAACAGGAAGTGATGGGAGCAGTTTGAAGCTGGATCTGGTGCTGACTGCAGGTTTTTCTCCTCAGGCAGTGAAGGTGAACAGCCCTGGTGGTGGTCAGTTTCATCTTCTGGACATGACTCTCACAAACCAAGTGTTGAGGAACCTGCAGGACCACGCAGTAGTTTTGGCAGCTACATCGGCTATCCAGGGCACAGTGGCGTCACTGCTGGGGGTGACGATGGATCTTATGTGGTCCAACAGCAGGGTGGCCCTCAGGACTATCATCATGGGTCTCCAGGCAGGGACAGCCCTTACCAGTCTACAGAGGAGAGCTGGAGTTCTTCCTCTGATACCAGTGGTGAGGATGAGCCTGTCTTCACTCCTGTAGAGGACCAGGATGAGGTGTATGCTTTAAAGTCACGCTCGCGCTACAACCGTAAGCGCCTGTCCTTCAATCAGTTCCGCTACACTCCAACAGAACCACTGTTCTCCAGAGAACCAGTGTTCCACCACGGACAAAGGCATCAACATCCAGTCAAAAGAGACTACTGATCACTTAGTCGGTGTGGTGTCTGGTCTCTGTCCCTCAGGGCTCCATGGTCCACAGGTTTTGCTTTTTCACAGAATGTTTAAAAAAATAAGTGATTAAATAAATGAAGTTTTTATAACTGGCAATGGTAAATGTGGACTTATTTCTGTGTACTGTATTTGAAAACTGTCATTCTCTCCCCAGTAATGACATTTCTACTTCTAGTGCAGTTTTGAATGCTCCTGTGCAGATTATTAATGCCAATTAGAATTCAACTAATTAGTAAATGCACATGTCAAGTACAAAGTAACGAAATGCACTTTGCATCCATCCAGAAGTGCTTTGCAAAAAATTGTAGATGTATTCAATAGTAAGTACATTTGCTGCAAGTACCGTATTCGCAGTTGTAAAATACGCTTCGGTGTTTAATACGCGTCATTGCCTCATTTGCCCTGATTAAGATGACGGCGACAGAGAGTACGAACTTCACAAGGAAACACAAAAATTTCTTTGACTTTATAGAAGACATGCTCCTGAGCTTAAAGCCCAACACCCATGTTTTCAAATTGCATCGCCATTAATATTAATTTAAAAATAATACAGGAGTGTTTACTTGTATTGTGGAGAAATAACACTAAATGTGTTCATGATTTATAGCAGATTTTAGCATGCAGCTCCGGGAAAATCTGCCCCTCTCCATATATGGGCATTCACGTCACCAAAGTGACGCCTTGGAGTTACAGGCGAGCGAGGGAAAAAAAGGAAGCATTTTTAAATATTCCCTAAAGCTGCCTGTGTTTAATCCTGCTGTCGCTCACTCATATTCTGAGCGAGGATCCACTTAGACATACTAGTTTAATTCGTTTGATCGCGACAAATTCATTTCCGCATCGACTTTTTATTCTCTCCCCCCGTGACCAGAAAGGCAGCCAGCCGCGCAGCTGAGCTCTGCGCGTGCTTCCCGACCCGTGCTCCCCGCAACAAGGCTGACGAGAGCAAATACAGTACATACACTCGAGGGAGCAAATTACACCGGCACGAGGAACTTCAAAGGTGACCAGCGGAACGAGGAGCCAGAGACGCTCGCGGCTCGCTCCTCAGGGGCAGAATGAATGAGAGCAGCAAAAGGTCCGCAGCGGTGTTATAAAATAAATAATAAATAAAATCAGAGCGCTGGTCCATATACACACAAATGCACCAGGAAATATGCAGGAAATATGCAGTTTTAACTACCACTCTCTCTCATAAACCTCCATGGAAACTCACTCCTACCTTCTGCCTTCTGGGTGGAGATCGATGTAACAAAAGTCACATGACCCTTCGGGACTCTTCGGCCAGGTTTCCGGATTCATTCGGGAGTGGGTTGTTTTTTTTTTTGTTTTTTTAACCCTCGCCTGGCCCAAATGCAAAAATGAAAATAGACCTAATAATAAATTACAGTAATTGTACAATATGGTGAATTGTTAGTGTCATGGTGGGTGTTGTCCTTTAACGAAATGTTCGATCAGCTGAATTTTAAAAAGTTCGCCGAATTTTAGGCAGGCTGTTCAGACCGGATGCTTTGTTTAAACTCTTAAAATTTCTTACCTTACTTTATAGCAGACAATCCCCTGAGCTTAACCAAATGTGAAATCAGCTGGATTTAAAGATCTGCGGTGTGGTTTGAGTTACGGTATCTTGCTAACAAACAGCTACATCCATAGCAAGGGGTGGGGAGTGGGACAAAAAGTGTGTGTGCTGGGTGGGGTCTTTCATGATGCAGGTAGCCCTCCCTACATCTGGAGGTGTAGACGT
The DNA here is from genome assembly GCA_038048925.1 of Garcialebias charrua. Classification (NCBI taxonomy): domain Eukaryota; kingdom Metazoa; phylum Chordata; class Actinopteri; order Cyprinodontiformes; family Rivulidae; genus Garcialebias; species Garcialebias charrua. Next base: position 61,831 of record JBBPBX010008584.1, read on the forward strand.
CTGTGATAGTGGGAAAACTGACTCCAACAGACTTTGTGCAGCCTTCATCACTCTCTGCAGAGCTTTTCTTTCTGCAGCTGTGCAGCCTCCATGCCACACGTTGATGCTGGAGCACAGGATGCTCTCCACTGCACACCTGTAGAAGGAGGTGAGGACTGAGCTGCTCAGACCAGCTCGTCTCAGCCGTCTGAGGAAGTAGAGTCTCTGATGAGCTTTCTTGATCAGGCTGGTGGTGTTGTTGCTCCAGCTGAGGTTATCATTCATGTGTACACCCAAGTACTTGTAGCTGGAGACCACTTCCACCACAGATCCTCTTATGTTCAGTGGGGTGTGGG
>JBBPBX010008585.1:0-16142 GCA_038048925.1 Garcialebias charrua
GCCCTCGCCAGGCTAACTGGACTGGACAGGCTAACGTGACGTATGTTGCGCTGCGCAACATACATCACGGCCAAACATTAACGATTGGGTAACCTCAGCAGAGGCCACGCCTCCAGCAAGAATCGGTTCTCTATGGAGAAAGTCCAGACCCTAGTATGAAGCGAAGTGAAGGACAAGGGTCTGGTTTTAACCAGGCTAGTGATTAGTAGGATTTTTTTGACGTGTTAACACACTGCACTTTTTATTAGGTATGACAATATATTTTTATATGTAAATCAATGTTTATTTATGTAAAATAAGTCACAGTCTTCAGCTTTTAGGTCAGGGCTATTCAACTGGTGGTCCGGGGGCCACATCAGGCCCACCTGTGAGCTCAGTTTGGTCCACCACTGGGTTCATTTGAAATAAAACTCACCTTCTTAACCTCTGCGCCACCACTCCCTGTTTATTCATTTTAGTTATGTATTATTTGTTGATTTATTTAATTTAGTTATATATTTATTTAGTTATGCATTTGTTTTAGTTAGTTATAAGTATTTGTTTATTTATGTATTTATTTGTTTGTTTGTTCATTTATTTATTTCAGTTATCTGTTTGTGAGTTTAGTTAGGGCTCTAAATAAAGCTGGTATGGTAGTTAGTTTTGTTTGTTTATTTATTTTAATTAGTTATGTATTTATTTAGTTATGTTTGTTTTAGTTTATTAAAAGTGTTTATTTTTAATGTATTTATTTGTTTAGTTAGTTTGTTTATCTTTTAGTTAGGATTGTATTTATTTAGTTATGTATTTGTTTGTTTATTTTTAATGTATTTATTTGTTTAGTTAGTTAGTTGTTTGTTTATTTATTTTAATTAGTTATATATTTATTTAGTTATGTGTTTGTTTTTTTTAGTTTGTTATAAGTGTTTATTTTAAATTTATTTGTTTAGTTAGTTAATCTATGTATTTATTTAGTTATGTATATGTTTGTTTTTGTTATAAGTATTTGTTTGTTTATTTTTTATGTATTTATTTGTTCAGTTATTTATTTCAGTTATCTGTTTGAGTTTAGTTAGTTCTAAGTGCTCTAAATAAAGCTGGTATGGTAGTTAGTTGTGTTTGTGTATTTCTTTTAATTACCGGGTAGTTATGTATTTATTTAGTTATGTGTTTGTTTTAGTTTGTTATACGTGTTTATTTTTAATGTATTTATTTGTTTGGTTAGTTAGTTGTTTGTTTATTTTTTGTTTGGTATGTATTTATTTAGTTATGTATTTGTTTGTTTTAGTATAAGTATTTGTTTGTTTTTAATGTATTTATTTGTTTAGTTAGTTGTTTAAATTTTAGTTATTTTTGTATTTATTTAGTTATGTATTTGTTTGTTTTACTTATAAATATTTCTTTGTTTATTTTTAATGTATTTATTTGTTAAGTTAGTTCATTGTTTGTTTATTAATTTAGTTAGTTCTGGTCTTCAGATTTGGTTCTGACCCACGTCGGTCCATCCTTAATGTAACGTTCTATGTTTCTGTTGTTCCATGTGTTTAATTCAGTCTCTTCTCAGTGTCTTTAATCTGCTGCACAACCATTCACATGTTTGTTTGTTTGTTTGTTTGTTTGTTTAGTCTTTGCCAGCCAGCCTTCCTGCTGTGGACATCAGCACCAAGTCAAACGGACCCAAACAAGATTCTCTGTTTGACGACGACACCGAGGATCTGTTCGCAGGTTCGAACAGTCACAAACGTTTACTGTTTGTTTACTTTTGTTTACTTTGTTGTTTCTCCTCTCAGGATGAACATATTAGTTTTATTCTTTGGTAGATTTTAGTGTTCTGGAAACAGAAAATCTGTTGGTACTGCCCTGAACGATCACAGAAACAGGATAGATGATAAAAATTATTATTATTAATATTATTCTTATTATATTTTCTGCTTCAAAGAAAAATTTGCAGCTCGTTAGGTGCAAAGATCAGCATTTTGAACTAAGTGAACCCTTTTAAATATAATAATAATAATTTATTATTATTATTGTTGTTGTTGTTGTTGTTGTTGTTGTTGTTGTTGTTGTTGTTGTTGTTGTTGTTGTTGTTGTTGTTGTTATTAATAATATATTATTATTTATTCTGAAATTGAGCAGCTCTGGTTGTTACATTAGTTTTCACAGAAACTACGGAGGCCCTGAAAGGACATCAAAGATGTTAAATAACTGATCACATTTTAACTTCTGGACAAGATCAATACAAGTCCTCTCACCTCAGAGTCTGTTGAAATAATGTTTTTGTTTGTTTGTTTGTTCAGAGGCCACAGAGGAGGTGTCGTTGGACAGTCCGGAGAGAGACGTCCTTCTGTCTGACGGCCCATCCCCCGCCATCACCCCCATCACTCCTCCCATCTCCGTCATCACGCCTCGCTTCGGCCACGCCCACGACGACATGTTCACACACTCCTCGTTTGATGAGGTAACCACACACACACACACACACACACACACACACACACACACACACACACACACACACACACACAGCTTCATTTGAAGCACGAGTCGAAGTGATGAATCCATTTTGTGTTTTTCGTATAAAATCTGGAGTGAAATAAAAAATTTAAACGTCTTGTCAACCGTTTAGTTTCTTCTGAAGAAGGTTTGTGTTTCCTGCAGATGGAGGAGGAGGACGCTGGCCACTCCGTGGACGTCCACATATCCGTGTCCGACCCGGAGAAAGTGGGTGAGTCCTCCATGACTGGACGTGTCCGCGGTCCTTGAACATCCTGAAGTGTCCTGGAGCTTTAAGGACCTGAGCCCAGACCTCTCCGCTGTCTTCTCCTCCCTGAGAAGAGCAGACATGCTGGAAGATCACGTTCCCATGAGGCCTTTCTCCTCATGCAGACTTGATCTGAAGCCGACGGTTCGACTCCCTGTCAGAACAGTCGATTGTTGTGGCGCCCCCTGCAGGCTCCAGCTGTCCTTACAGCCCGTCCAGGTTAACGAGTGAAACGTGGACTTTTAAAACTTGAAGACGTTTCTGTTTGCTGATGGTGCAGCTGCACTACAGCTCCTCCCTCAGAGTGCACGTTGAGGATGACTCTCAGCTACTACCACGCTGAGTTTTAGTTCAGAGTGCACGTTGAGGATGACTCTCAGCTACTACCACGCTGAGTTTTAGTTCAGAGTGCACGTTGAGGATGACTCTCAGCTACTACCACGCTGAGTTTTAGTTCAGAGTGCACGTTGAGGATCACTCTCAGCTACTACCACGCTGAGTTTTAGTTCAGAGTGCACGTTGAGGATCACTCTCAGCTACTACCACGCTGAGTTTTAGTTCAGAGTGCACGTTGAGGATCACTCTCAGCTACTACCACGTTGAGTTTTAGTTCAGAGTGCACGTTGAGGATCACTCTCAGCTACTACCACGCTGAGTTTTAACTCAGTATCTTAAAAGTGTTTGAGTTGAATCCTTCAGGTGTGTGTTTGAAAGCATCGTATCATTAAAAATCCTTGTGTTCGCTCCAGGTGACGGGATGAACGCCTACATGGCCTACAGAGTGACGACAAAGGTCAGACTCAACACAAAACATCACTCATCACTTATTGATCGATTATCAGTTATTTGTCAGTGTTGATCAGTTGTCCGTCTCGGTCTAAAGCCTGATTTTAAACTTTCCTTCTCACAGAGTTAACAAAACAAAACGTAGTTTTTTGTTTAACCTGCATCATGTTGAGTTTCTCTCCAGACAGAGAAGTTTACACTTTTACTATTTAATGCTTATGTTTATTAAATGTTTTAGTGTTTAGTGTTTAAATGTTTACTGTTGCACCGAGGGACTGAGAGAAAAGCAATTTCAATCCTGTGTATGTCCTGTACATATTGCAGTTCTGACAATAAAGTTGACTTTGACTTTATGTTTAGCATTGTTACTGTTCTGAATCCTCGCGTTCTGTCCATCTGTTGATGTTCTGTACGCTTCGACTTTACGTTCTCGCAGAACCGGCGGTTCGTCGCTGGAACCCGTTTAACTCCTGTCGCTCTGTGTCCCTCTCAGACCTCCATGTCTCTGTTCAGGCAGAGGGATTTCTCCGTTAAAAGGCGTTTCAGTGATTTTCTGGGTCTGCACAGCAAACTGGCCTCCAAGTACCTGCACATCGGCTACATCGTCCCCCCTGCTCCGGAGAAAAGCATTGTGGGTAAGAAAACGTGTGCGAGGAACAGAGCTCACTTTAAGTTTCCTTTAAGAAAGTTTCATTTATCTGTTTTATGTTCAGCTGAATGTTTTTGAGCAGGCAGATGTTTGGACGGCTGTTTTTCTCAGTCCTGGACTATTTGAAGTTTTGAGCCCGATCACCAGTAGAACCTGTAGAAACACGTCTGTTTTGACCCGGGACAGAGCAGCTGACCTGCTCAGGAGAAACAACGAAGTCCGTCTTATTGTGTCAAACTGGTTTAATGAGGCATTGTTTGGCTGCACAGTCGTCCCTCGTTTATCGCGGGGGATCCGTACCCTGAAGACCCGCGATAAGTGAAAAACCTTGAAGTAGGAATAGTAGTACAAGTAGTAAGTACCTGTAGTAGTTTATTTTAGTGTATATATATATATATATATATATATACATACATACATACATACACTGTACATATATATATATATATACTGTACATATATATATTAGGCATGTAACGGTTGTAGTTGGTGTACCGAACCGAAAAGGTACGGAGGTGGACCGAACCGAACGTGCTGTACCGAAACGGTTATTTTTTCACTCATTGAATGTTAATATGTGCGCCGCGGAACAAAATTTCCTGGGCGCGTTTCAGCACGGAGCTATTATCTCGCAGCACGCGCAGCATTAGCCGTTAGCTTCTCGCTGCGGTTTCCTGTTTGTTAACGTTATGGTTTTCTTGTTAAAAGACGAGCGCACAAAGCTGTGTGTGTGGACGTTTTTTCATGAAGACTGGATCTGCAGCAGCAACACGTCTAACGTGAACGCGCTGGAAACTACGTCATCAGAACGTGAACGAGCTGTTACAAAGTACGCTAACCACACAGCTGCATTTAAACAACTTCTACAAAGTGCGCTAACAACACAGCTGCATTTAAACAACTTCTACAAAGTGCGCTAACAACACAGCTGCATTTAAACAACTTCATCAGGTAATTTAGATGGGTCCAGATCAATAACACAAACTGTATGAGTTTTTAAAGCTCTGAATCTAAGTCTGAAAGTTTTTAATGCACAGTTGATCCTTGCTATGAGACATCCATCACGTCAACACTTAAGTCAAAAAGTTCAGCTCTTTATGAAAAAACTAAAACTGATGGTCAACAAGTCCTGGAGCTGATTTAAACCCTGCCCTGATGATGAGTGAGATATTCAACCGTTCAAGAGGTATTGTTATTTTATTATAATTATTATTTATAATTTATTATTATTTAAAATTATAATCTTATTAACTTATTTTTTTACCTCTGTGTTTTATTTCCAGTATTTCCAGTTACAGAGGTAGCTGCTCTCCTTCCACTTCAGGGAAATCCACCAGAGATCACCTGCTGCAGCTAAGAAGTGTGTGATGACTGAATTGAACTCTGGAACTGTTCCAGGACCAGTCCCACCAAGAAGAGGTTGTGAGTAATGAGGACAAATACAGCCACACTGGTGCTACTGGACAAAAACTTTATTAGTTAAGATTGTAAACAGTCTGTTGCTGCTTATTGTTCTGGTTCTGACTGTTATTGTATTCATTAAGATTTTTATTATTTTTAATATAATTTATTTATTGTAGAGTGCTGTTTATTTAAAATATCATCCAAATGGGTCACTTTTATTTATTACTACAATACAATACAAACATATTTTTGGCATATTTTCAAAATAAACATTTTGTAAGTCTTTATTTTGTCTTTTTTTTTTGTACCGAAAATAAACCGAAAATAAACCGAACCGAGCCCTCCTTGTAATTGAACCGAACCGAAATGTGATTTTAGCGTACCGTTACACCCCTAATATATATATATATATACAGTATACTGTACATATATAGTCGTTTTAAACCCTTCCCACACTCTTGCAATGTTCTTAACAATGTTTCTAAACTAAACACTCTAAAAAAGACAGCATGTCATGATGTCAGCTCCCAGCCTCCTGCAAGCCTCTTGGCCACGCCCACTTCTCTGCTCTGCACGGTGAACAGCTGTTCAGCTGCAGCAGGAATTTTATCCTGCAGTGTGAGCTGCACAAAGGTGCAGCAGGTACTAAATAATTAAAAATAATTTACTTTAAATAAAAGTTCCATGCCGATCTTGCAGCTCATCCATCTACAGTATTAGTCAACTGTGTGTCATGACCACTCTTATTTTGAAAATCCGCGATAAACGAAGCGTGATGTAGCAAGGGACTACTGTACATAAAAAGTCAACAAGAAGAAAGCAGATGTACCGTTAATCTGTTCTAATTCAAATGAGTCGTTCTCCTCCCCGTTCTGCAGGCATGACGAAGGTGAAGGTGGGGAAGGAGGACCAGTCGTCCAACGAGTTTGTGGAGAAGAGGAGATCGGCTCTGGAGAGGTACGATGAAGAGGAGGTGAACCTGAACACAGCTGGAGTTTGTTAAACTGCCACGCGTTCTCCGATCAGGTGTTAAATCTTACCTGTGGTTAAACCAGAGCCAGAACATTATGACCAGCGCAGTTAAAAGCTTTGAGTCGGCCTAACTTTAGCTGCTGCTGAGTTAAATCACCCGCCTCCTGAGTTTTAACTGAGATCATCTGCTGAGGAGAAACGATGGAGGTCGTTAAGGTCAAACCTTTAAAAAAAACAGATTCCAAAAAAGTTGGGACACTACCGGTAAACACATTGTGAGTAAAAATTGAATGCAATGATGTGGAGATGGCAAAAGTCAATATTTTATTCATAATAGAACATAGATGACAGATCAAAAGTTTAATCTGAGTACATGTAACATTTTAAAGGAAAAATATGTTGATTCAAAATTTCACAGTGTCAACAAATCCCAAAAAAGTTGGGACAAGTAGCAATAAGTGGCTGGAAAAAGGAAATTGAGCATATAACGAACAGCTGGAAGACCAATTAACACTAATTAGGTCAATTGACAACATGATTGGTATAAAAAGAGCTTCTCAGAGTGTCAGTGTCTCTCAGAAGCCAAGATGGTAAGAGGATCACCAATTCCACCATTGTTGCAGAAAGATAGTGCAGCAATACCAGAATGGTGTTACCCAGCGTAAAATAGCAAAGACTTTTAAGTTATCATCATCAACCGTGCATAACATCATCAAAAGATTCAGAGAATCTGGAACAATCACTGTGCGTAAGGGTCAAGGCCGTAAAACTCTACTGGATGCTCGTGATCTCCGGGCCCTTAAACGTCACTGTGCAAAGAGGAAGCCATTTCTAAGCAAGCTCCACAAGCTCAGACGTTTGCACTGGGCCAGGGGTCATTTAAAATGGAGTGTGGCAAAATGGAAGACTGTTCTGTGTCAGATGAGTCACGATTTGAAGTTCTTTATGGAACACTGGGACGCCATGTCATCCGGACCAGAGAGGACAAGGATAGCCCAAGTTGTTATCAACGCTCCGTTCAGAAGCCTGCATCACTGATGGTATGGGGTTGCATGAGCGCTTGTGGCATGGGCAGCTTGCATGTCTGGAAAGGCACCATTAATGCAGAGAACTATGTTCAGGTTCTAGAACAACATATGCTCCATCTAGACGTCATCTCTTTCAGGGAAGACCCTGCATTTTTCAACAAGATAATGCCAGACCACATTCTGCAGCAATCACAACATCATGGCTACGTAGGAGAAGGATCCGGTACTGAAATGTCCAGCCTGCAGTCCAGATGTTTCACCTATAGAGAACATTTGGTGCATCATAAAGAGGAAGGTGCGACAAAGAAGGCCCAAGACGATTGAACAGTTAGAGGCCTGTATTAGACATGAATGGGAGAGCATTCCTATTTCTAAACTTGAGAAACTGGTCTCCTCTGTCCCCAGACGTCTGTTGAGTGTTGTAAGAAGAAGGGGGGATGCCACACAGTGGTAAAAATGGACTTGTCCCAACTTTTTTGGGATTTGTTGACGCCATGAAATTTTGAAACAACATATTTTCCCTTAAAATGATACATTCTCTCAGTTTAAACTTTTGATCTGTGATTTGTGTTCTATTCTGAATAAAATATTAGATGTTGGCACCTCCACATCATTGTGAAGGGAACATGAGGGAGACCCTATATTGTATCTTTAAACACATATAGTGCCACCCAGATGTAACTAAAGGATTTTAACAGGGGTCAGTATTAAGCTGACCTCTTTATCCTTAATTAATTTACTTATTCAGATTGAATAGTAATTTCACGGATTCTTTTCTTTTTCAGTTTACCCAATATTTCTGTGATCTTTATGATGGATAAATAAATAAAGCCATAAAGTGACAATGGACACGTTAACTTAGTTGGTATGCCAAAGACACTACCATTTATTCAAAATAAATCACTAAATTAACACCATTACACTTGATTGACATGATTTCACTTTCTTTCAATTTAATACGTCAGCACACTTGAATTACAACAACAGACATAAATACTGGATGTTAAACATATTTAGTCTGAGGGCTCTTTAGCTTAAATAGTTTCCAGCTTAGAATTGAGGGAAAGGAGAGGAGGAAAGATGGAGAGATGGTTTAAGGGAAATTGTCTTGAGCATGTTACCAAAGTGACACTTCTCATCCGACTTCTGCTAAAATCCAGGTACGTTTGTAAACAGCTCTTTACCTTTTGACGACAGCCCGGTAAGAGAGAAGACCTTGTAGCTTTTCAGATGCACGGGTCCTTGTGGGAACCAGCACCTCTGAGCAGGTTATTCGTTTACGTTTTCAACGTCTCCTGGGTTCCGCATCGACCATCAGAAAATGCGTCAGCTTCAGGCCTCTGACTTCAAGATAACTATTCCATGAAGGAATAAACAAAGTTTTGAGCTTACGCTCGTTCTCAGTGGACTCATAACAGCCTGTTATCAGTCCTTAGCTGGACGACATGCCCTTAGCGTGTGGCTAAACGTCCATCCAGCTCTTTGGGAAAGTTCACATCTCTTTTGAAGTTCCCAGCAAACTCTGAAGCGTTTCAGCAAAAGTTAGAACTTAAAAGAAGATCATGAGAGGAGTGAGACATGTGTTATCACGACCCAAGGTTACAGCCAGCAGAGGGAAATTGTTTAGGAAAAAGACAGAGAAGCTGGAGTCGTTCTCCTGAAAAACAACGGATTAACTGTCTTCTGACTTTCTAAACAAAACCGTCGGGTCTCTCTGACCCGAGACTTCAACTTTAACACAGCAGTGAACACAGTAATACTCCATATTAAAAGAATAACAGCATATAACATATATCATGAAAATGACAAAAGTTATTCTTTTGATCACATCAGCCTAAAATCAAAGATAGAAATAGTCTCTTTTGGTGACTATATTCTCAGATTACAACTAATGGAATGATTTTGTGGTAAATGTCTTGCTTTACTGAGAGGTCAGTAAAGGTCATCTCTGGAACAGTTCAAAAGTACACAGGTGTATCAAAGTGGACACGGTCATGCCCATTACAATTGCATTCAGTTTTTATTCTCAATTGGTTTAGTGTCCCAACTTTTTTGGAATCTGGTTTGTACATCTGTCAGCTGTGATGTCAGGATGAGAGAACGTCTTCTGACAGGAGGGGGCGGGGCCGAGTTCCTGCTGCCCCTCCTGAGGCTGTCACCTGCTGGAGGTCAGAGCAGCAGAACTGAAGCACCTCTCTCTGTTCTTGGGTACAACTCAGATCTCGTTTCTTCTCAGGTGTGTCTCCTTCGGGTGTGTCCTCCTCTCTGCAGGCGGAACCGTGTGACCGGGCTTTGGGAGGGGGGCGGGGCTTACGGCACCACTGGGAGTTTACAAGCAGAGCCTTGGCTCACCCAGTGACGTCGATCCACAGGCCGGTCCATGACTGAGGCGGGTCCAGAAACTGAGCAGGACCAGGGACTGGAGACGGAGTTGGTCGAAGCGATCGATAAAAGTCACGTCTGTGGAGAAGCAGCTTTAGAAAGAACTCAGAACCGTTCTGATGGATTTTCAACTGACAGGCGTCCTTCAATGTCTGCTTCCACAGCTGGGCTGGATGGACCAGAACCTGGTCCTTGTTGGAGTCCAGCAGTCTGATGAGCCTTGTTCCTCTTTCAGGTATCTGATGAGGACGGTGAAGCATCCCATCCTGCTAAAGGACCCGGACGTCCTTCAGTTCCTGGAGAGCTCCGAGGTAAAGTGTTCGTCCCGACGTCCTCCTGAGTTCTGCTGCGTTTCACGTAAAGTGAAACGTCTGCTTCGTTGTCCACAAACTGCTTCAGCGCTTCTGATCCGCTCCGGACCTCCAACAGAACTTTACTCACCACAGATTCAAACACAGCGTCCTCCAGCAGGTCCAACGAGCACCGTCCCCTTCAGGTGTCCTAAACGTCCCCTTCAGGTGTCCCCAATGTCCCCTTCAGGTGTCCCCAACGTCCCCTTCAGGTGTCCCCAACGTCCCCTTCAGGTGTCCTGAACGTCCCCTTCAGGTGTCCTGAACGTCCCCTTCAGGTGTCCTAAACGTCCCCTTCAGGTGTCCTGAACGTCCCCTTCAGGTGTCCTGAACGTCCCCTTCACGTGTCCTAAACGTCCCCTTCAGGTGTCCCCAATGTCCCCTTCAGGTGTCCCCAATGTCCCCTTCAGGTGTCCCCAATGTCCCCTTCAGGTGTCCTAAACGTCCCCTTCAGGTGTCCTGAACGTCCCCTTCAGGTGTCCTGAACGTCCCCTTCAGGTGTCCTGAACGTCCCCTTCAGGTGTCCTGAACGTCCCCTTCAGGTGTCCTGAACGTCCCCTTCAGGTGTCCTGAACGTCCCCTTCAGGTGTCCTGAATGTCCCCTTCAGGTGTCCCCAATGTCCCCTTCAGGTGTCCTGAAAGTCCCCTTCAGGTGTCCTGAACGTCCCCTTCAGGTGTCCTGAACGTCCCCTTCAGGTGTCCTGAACGTCCCCTTCGGGTGTCCTGAACGTCCCCTTCAGGTGTCCCCAATGTCCCCTTCAGGTGTCCCCAATGTCCCCTTCAGGTGTCCCCAATGTCCCCTTCAGGTGTCCTGAACGTCCACTTCAGGTGTCCTGAAAGTCCCCTTCAGGTGTCCTAAACTTCCCCTTCAGGTGTCCTTAACGTCCCTTTCAGGTGTCCTTAACGTCCCCTTCAGGTGTCCTGAACGTCCCCTTCAGGTGTCCTGAACGTCCCCTTCAGGTGTCCTGAATGTCCCCTTCAGGTGTCCTTAACGTCCCCTTCAGGTGTCCTTAACGTCCCCTTCAAGTGTCCTGAACGTCCCCTTCAGGTGTCCTGAACGTCCCCTTCAGGTGTCCTGAACGTCCCCTTCAGGTGTCCTGAACGTCCCCTTCAGGTGTCCTGAACGTCCCCTTCAGGTGTCCTGAACGTCCCCTTCAGGTGTCCTGAACGTCCCCTTCAGGTGTCCTGAACGTCCCCTTCAGGTGTCCTGAACGTCCCCTTCAGGTGTCCTGAACGTCCCCTTCAGGTGTCCTGAACGTCCCCTTCAGGTGTCCCCAACGTCCCCTTCAGGTGTCCTAAACGTCCCCTTCAGGTGTCCTAAACGTCCCCTTCAGGTGTCCTAAACGTCCCCTTCAGGTGTCTCCTTCAGGAGTCCCCTTCAGGTGTCCTAAACGTCCCCTTCAGGTATCCTGAACATCCCCCTTCAGGTGTCCCCAACGTCCCCTTCAGGTATCCTAAACGTCCTCTTCAGGTGTCCTGAACTTCCCTTTGAGGTGTCCCCAATGTCCCCTTCAGGTGTCCTGAATGTCCACTTCAGGTGTCCTAAACGTCCCCTTGAGGTGTCCTGAACGTCCCCTTCAGGTGTCCTGAACGTCCTCTTCAGGTGTCCTGAACGTCCTCTTCAGGTGTCCTAAACGTCCCCTTCAGGTGTCCTGAACGTCCCCTTCAGGTGTCCTGAACATCCCCTTCAGGTGTCCTGAACGTCCCCTTCATGTGTCCTGAACGTCCCCTTCATGTGTCCTGAACGTCCCCTTCAGGTGTCCTGAACGTCCCCTTCAGGTGTCCTGAACGTCCCCTTCAGGTGTCCTGAACGTCCCCTTCAGGTGTCCTGAACGTCCCCTTCAGGTGTCCTGAACGTCCCCTTCAGGTGTCCTGAACGTCCCCTTCAGGTGTCCTGAACGTCCCCTTCAGGTGTCCTGAACGTCCCCTTCAGGTGTCCTGAACGTCCCCTTCAGGTGTCCTGAACGTCCCCTTCAGGTGTCCTGAACGTCCCCTTCAGGTGTCCTGAACGTCCCCTTCAGGTGTCCTGAACGTCCCCTTCAGGTGTCCTGAACGTCCCCTTCAGGTGTCCTGAACGTCCCCTTCAGGTGTCCTAAACGTCCCCTTCAGGTGTCCTAAACGTCCCCTTCAGTTGTCTCCTTCAGGAGTCCCCTTCAGGTGTCCTAAACGTCCCCTTCTGGTATCCTGAACATCCCCTTCAGGTGTCCCCAACGTCCCCTTCAGGTGTCCTAAACGTCCTCTTCAGGTGTCCTGAACTTCCCCTTGAGGTGTCCCCAATGTCCCCTTGAGGTGTCCCCAATGTCCCCTTCAGGTGTCCTGAACGTCCCCTTCAGGTGTCCTGAACGTCCCCTTCAGGTGTCCTAAACGTCCCCTTCAGGTGTCCTTAACGTCCCCTTCAGGTTTCCTTAACGTCCCCTTCATGTGTCCTGAACGTCCCCTTCAGGTGTCCTAAACGTCCCCTTCATGTGTCCTGAACGTCCCCTTCAGGTGTCCTGAACGTCCCCTTCAGGTGTCCTGAACGTCCCCTTCAGGTGTCCTGAACGTCCCCTTCAGGTGTCCTGAACGTCCCCTTCAGGTGTCCTGAACGTCCCCTTCAGGTGTCCTGAACGTCCCCTTCAGGTGTCCTGAACGTCCCCTTCAGGTGTCCTAACGTCCCCTTCAGGTGTCCTAAACGTCCCCTTCAGGTGTCCTAAACGTCCCCTTCAGTGTCTCCTTCAGGAGTCCCCTTCAGGTGTCCTAAACGTCCCCTTCAGGTATCCTGAACATCCCCTTCAGGTGTCCCCAACGTCCCCTTCAGGTGTCCTAAACGTCCTCTTCAGGTGTCCTGAACTTCCCCTTGAGGTGTCCCCAATGTCCCCTTGAGGTGTCCCCAATGTCCCCTTCAGGTGTCCTGAACGTCCCCTTCAGGTGTCCTGAACGTCCTCTTCAGGTGTCCTGAACGTCCTCTTCAGGTGTCCTAAACGTCCCCTTCAGGTGTCCTAAACGTCCCCTTCAGGTGTCCCCAATGTTCATGTGTCCTAAACGTCCCCTTCAAGTGTCCTAAACGTCCCCTTCAAGTGTCCTAAACGTCCCCTTCAGGTGTCCTGACTGTCCCCTTCATGTGTCCTGACTGTCCCCTTCAGGTGTCCTAAACGTCCCCTTCTTGTGTCCTAAACGTCCCCTTCATGTGTCCTAAACGTCCCCTTCAAGTGTCCTGAACGTCCCCTTCAGGTGTCCTGAACGTCCCCTTCAGGTGTCCTGAACGTCCCCTTCAGGTGTCCTGAATGTCCCCTTCAGGTGTCCTGAACGTCCCCTTCAGGTGTCCTGAATGTCCCCTTCAGGTGTCCTGAACGTCCCCTTCAGGTGTCCTGAACGTCCCCTTCAGGTGTCCTGAACGTCCCCTTCAGGTGTCCTGAACGTCCCCTTCAGGTGTCCTGAACGTCCCCTTCAGGTGTCCTGAACGTCCCCTTCAGGTGTCCTAAACGTCCCCTTCAAGTGTCCTAAACGTCCCCTTCAGGTGTCCTGACTGTCCCCTTCAGGTGTCCTGACTGTCCCCTTCAAGTGTCCTAAACGGCCCCTTCATGTGTCCTGAACGTCCCCTTCATGTGTCCTGAACGTCCCTTTCATGTGTCCTAAACGTCCCCTTCAGTTGTTTCTACCGGAGCCGTCCAGACAAATTCAATAAAACGAAGGACAAAACGTCTGAGGCTGTTTGTTTTTTCACAGTTAAAGATTTAAAGGTTCAGTATGTAAGATTGTAATGTAGTCTGTAACTTTTCAAACAATATATTTTTAACATATTTCTTCACTCTGTCACTATCTACTGACAAACTGATGTTAGACAAAGTAATCTCTGAAAAAAACTATAGTCCCCTTGCTTCTCTATCAGCATTTATAAAAACACTAAAAACACAGAGTGACCAGGACAATGACAGCCAATAAAAACAGAGTTTGTAACCAGCCAATTAAAAACAGAGCTTGAATTTGAATCAGCCAATAAAAACAGAGCTTGAATTTGAAATTCAACAGACCACAAGGGGGCAGAGCCACATATGGCTCTGAGGGGGAGGGATCAGAATGCTTTGCCTGTTGAAAATATTTCTAAGTTCTGCAGTTCTACAGAAACTGCATACTGAACCTTTAATCTGTGTACAAACTGATTATTAATTATTATTTTATTATTATTATTTACTGATTATTATCCATCTCTAGATTTAAAAAATGACTTACGTTTTTAATCCCAGGTTTTTCATGTTTTATTTTTTTAAACTTTAATTATAAATTAGTTTCTGCATTTTTGAGCTGAGGTCAAACCTCAACATAAGCAGATTATGTGAGATTAAACTAAAATTTAATCCATTCCAAAATTTCATTTCTGTCCATTGGGTCATGAGATATTTTGCTAACAGACGAACTGTAAATTTTTCTCTGAAGGTTCTGAATGATGTTGTTGAAGCATTGGATGCTAAGAATTATTGTGCTGCACTTTTCTTAGACCTGTCTAAAGCCTTTGACACTGTGGATCATAACATCTTGTGTCATAAGCTCTCAGAAATCGGTTTCTCTGATCACACCATCGGTTGGTTTTCTAACTATCTTTCCAATCGGAGGCAATGTGTTCAACATAACGGTACTTCTTCCAGCTATTTAACAGTTAAAAATGGTGTACCACAAGGCTCAGTTTTAGGACCCACTCTCTTTACAATCTACATAGCTAATGTAGGTCACTGCATCCCTGATGCATCCTTACATTTCTATGCTGATGATACAGTTGTTTACTGCCGAGCTAAAACAGTTGCTAAGGCTTTCCAGTTACTGCAATCCGCTTTTGACATCATCCAGTCAGATTTGTTCCGTCTCAAACTTGTCCTAAATGCTGATAAAACAAAAGGGATGTTTTTTTCAAATAGGAAGTCGGTCCCAGCAGATCTTCCTCTGATTTTATCTTCAAATGGTGTCTCTATTGAGTTTGTTGATTCCTATAAATATCTGGGTATCCTGATTGATTCACATCTCTCTTTTAAACTCCACGTGGAAAACCTAGTAAAGAAACTGAAAGTTAAACTGGGTTTCTTTTTCAGAAACAGATCATGTCTATCACTGAATGTCAGGAAACGCCTTGTGTCTGTGACTTTCCTTCCCTCCATTGATTACGGTGACATTCTCTACATGAATGCTCCTACAAGCACCCTGCGGATGTTGGATGTTGTCTATCATGGTGCACTAAGATTCATAACTGGTTGTGATTATCGTACCCACCACTGCACCCTGTATTCACTGGTTAACTGGACATCATTAACCTCACGCAGACTCTTCCACTGGTACATTTTCATCTTTAAATCACTTCTTGGTCTGCTGCCCTCATACATCTCCTCCTACATGTCTTTGCGTGAGTGCAGCTACAGTGTGCGCTCTCAGGACATGATTACCTGCAGTGTTCCGTCAGTGAGGACTGAACTTGGAAAAAGGGCCTTCTCCTACTCCGCTCCTGCTTCATGGAATATCTTACAAAAAGATCTGAAGCTCTCGACCTTGACTTCTCTAAATGGTTTTCAGAATCTGTTGGAATCCTGGCAAAAACCAATGCAGATTTGTTCCTGTCTTTGATTTTATACGTCTACCTTATAATGTTTTGCTAGTTTTTTGATACTTTGTTAAAAAAAAAAAAAAAACTTTCTTTTGTTTTTTTCTCTCTTTTGTTTTCTATTGTTTATTGTTTGTTTGTTTATTGTTTAAGGAAATTCTACCACTGCTGTTCATTGTTCTTTAGTTTTAGCAGGTCGCTTTCGTAAATGAGCCCATGAGGTTCAAAAGATTTACCTGACTAAATAAAGGTTGAATGAATGAATGAA
>JBBPBX010008585.1:23424-54204 GCA_038048925.1 Garcialebias charrua
GGTCGTTGTAGTAGACGATGTCTCGACCAGTGTGGAGGAGACTGATGTCACCAGGTTTACAAGTGAGGATGATGATCTTCCAATCAGCAGCTCAGCTGACCAGATGAAACAAGAAGTTGAGGATGAAGACTATGAAGAAATAGAAATTACCTGGAACCCAGATCTACATCATAAAGATGATTCAGATCTTTCACAGAATGAAGTCAGTGAGGATGATGATCTTCCGATCATCAGCTCAGCTGACCAGATGAAACAAGAGGTTGATGATGAAGATTATGAAGAAATAGAAATTACCTGGAACCCAGCTTTACATCTTAACGAAGATGATCCAGATGTTTCACTGGATGAAGTCACTGTGGATGACGAGGATGAAAACAATCCTGGCTCTCAGCTGAGCCCCTCGTCAGACTCTGGGTTAACCACTAAAAACCGCTCTTTAATTAAAAATAAACATTTTAGAGCTAAGCTAAACTTAGACTCACACAGGACGAAACAGACGACACCAAAACCGTTTACTTGTGATGACTGTGGTAAAATATTTTCCAGTAAAACAGATCTAAGCACACACCTGAGAGTCCACACAGGAGAAAAACCTTTCACTTGTGATTTTTGCAGGAAAGGATTTAGCCTCAAGTCAACTTTAGTCAGGCACACGAGAATCCACACAGATCCACACTCCTTCAGTTGTGACGTGTGCGGGCGAAAGTTTAACCATAAGAGTAGTTTAATCTCACACATGAGAATCCACACAGATCCAAACTCCTTTAGTTGTGACGTGTGCGGACGAACGTTTAACTATAAGAGGAGTTTAATCTCACACATGACAATCCACACAGATCCAAACGCCGTCAGTTGTGACGTGTGCGGGCGAACGTTTAACATTAAGTGTACCGGTAATTTATACAAACACATAATGGTCCACACAGAGCAGAAACCGTTTGTCATACATGTGGAAGAGGATTAAAGGCGCATCTAATGGCACACGTGAAAATCTACACAAGTGGGAAGACAGTTTGAATATTAAAGTGGTTTCAGCCTAGTTGATGAGGTTATTCGTTTGTGTTGTGTAGAAGTTAGTTGTCGCTTTTTGTATACAGTTCTGCTTTTTTGTGATTGTTTCTTTTTTGCAAAGCCATTTACAACCCCCAGAGTAGAATGCAATAATTTGGGACACTTGAGAATCCCTTTTTTATTCACAATGGAAACGTAGCAAATGTAGACACTAAGAAGTTGTACTGTTTTAAAGAAACGATAAAGCAATTTTTAATCTTTTTAATCATAACATGTTTCTTTTTCTTGCTTTTGACATTGTGGACTCCAAACAATACACTGTCCCAACCTAAAAAGAAATCAAAGTCAATCTTGGTCTGGATGAACTGGATTTTTTTTTTTTCAGAAGACACCAGTGCTGTGACAGAGCCAGGTTCAGACTCACACAGAGAAAGTTTCACACAGACAGTATAGCTTTCTTAAATTTTAACATGTGCTGCTTGGCAGGGAAACATCTATGGATTAATTTATATGAGACTTCTCTCATTGTGCATAGGGAAGTATCTATAAAGCAAGTTTCACACATTGACCCAGTTTAGACTATATCAGCCTAGCCTGGTTAAAACCAGACCCTTGTCCTTCACTTCGCTTCGTACTAGGGTCTGGACTTTCTGTTATAGAGAACCGATTCTTGCTGGAGGCGTGGCCTCTGCTGAGGAACAAAACCATTGGATCTAAGAAAAAATTTCAACAGGGAAAAGCATTCTGCTCCCTCCCCCTCAGAGCCATATATGGCTGCTCCCCCGTGGTCTGCTGAACTTGACATCAGCTCCGCCTCCTGCTGCATTTTCTCTCGCTGCCGCTGCATATTCTGTGTTTATATGTTAATAAAACGTTATAAAAAATAAAATAAAACCATGGAGCGCTGGTCCTGCACACCAGAAGACCAGAAAATCTGCAGGGACTCGGGCAGCAACGTAAAACCTGAGTTTAATTCTCTCGTGACAACCTGTCATTTCCTCATTCATTTGCACTCAGCGGAGGGAGAGGAAGAGGAGGAGGGAGCGATCACTTGACTTTTGGCAAAAAAACTAAAGAAAACTCCAGATAAGGGATTAAGAAGGGGAATTTAATACATTTGTGTCACATATAAAACAGTCCTGCATCGCTTTGCATCGCTTTGAATGAGAACATACAGATGCTCGCTGGCTGCACGCTGGAACAGGTGGGGGCGTGGGTTAGGGGCCAAAAACTCCTCCTTCTGTTCTCTGATTGGTCCGGTCGAAAATCTGCCGGAGAAATCCTTGTCTATGGGAGAAGTCCCAGACGGAGCAGTGAAGGGAAAATAGAATTGAGCGGAGCTGCGTAGAAAGGCGAGGGCCATGCTAATATCAGCCCAGTAATGAACAGGAGTATTAAAATCTGTTTGAAATAATGACCTCGCAAGATCTGCAACGCCGTCCTGCCGTCGTCTGCTGCCTCTCATGACTAAGGACAAACTTTTGTCATCTAGAAACTGAATCGGTTTAGTCATAAACCTCATTTTTCTCCAAATCGTCTTCTTCCTCGGCATCTGCATCCGGCTCGACTTTACGCAGAACCGTGTCTTTCAAGCCTTGCAGTCGGAGGTGACCCAAGAATTTTGTCTCCCACAACTCGTAATTTTTTTCATCTCCATCAAAGCACAACCTTTGCCATCGACTTCCCATCTCCCTTCTGGGCCCATAACCTGTTGGCGTTGACATCATAAGGGCAAGGAAAAGTCAGAGAAATCCACAGTCTCACAATCCGGTCTCATCGGGAGAAAAGCCACCACTTACTTTATTCCAAACAATCAATTACACACAGCTGTGCCCAAATAGTCCCATGATGATGACGTCAGTCAACAAACGTCAACATTCCCAGCTGGCATTTTGACGTCCAGTCACCGTTGAATCAACATCAGACAGTCGTGTTGGATAACCATTGAATTTTGTTTTGATTTTTCAAATCTAATCAACGTTGAAGTAGCTACATCATTTCTACGTCAGATTTCTCAACGTTGAAATCAACCACAGATGATGGTGATGGCCTGGGGGAAGAAACTGTTTTTGTGTCTGGCAGTCTTAGTGGACAGAGATCTGTAGCGTCTGCCAGATGGGAGGAGTTGGAGCATCTTGGGCAGCACGGTGGCACAACTGGTAGAGCTGCTGCCTCTCAGCGAGAAGGTTGCCGGTTCAAATCCCGGTCAACCGACGATGCCATCTCCTCTGCCCTCCACACAGCTCTCACACATCTGGACACGAAGGACTCCTATGTTAGAATGCTGTTCATCGACTTCAGCTCGGCATTCAACACCATCATCCCCCAACAGCTCATCCTTAAACTGGACAGTCTGGGGCTGAACACCTCAATGTGTAACTGGCTGCTAGACTTCCTGACCGGGAGACCACAGACAGTGCGGGTCGGGAGTAACACATCTAGCACCATCACATTGAACACAGGGGCCCCACAAGGATGTGTGCTGAGCCCCCTTCTATTCACCCTGCTAACACACGACTGCACACCATCGTACAGCTCCAACCACTTCATCAAGTTTGCGGACGACACAACAGTGGTGGGTCTCATCAGCAACAACGATGAGACGGACTACAGGAACGAGGTGAGCCGCCTGGCCTTGTGGTGCGGACACAACAATCTCACTCTCAACGTGGAGAAGACAAAGGAGATTGTTGTGGACTTCAGGAAGAAGGATGCCCAACATGCCCCTCTGACCATCAACAGCACCGCAGTGGAGAGAGTAGACAGCACCAAGTTCCTGGGAGTGCACGTCTCAAAGGACCTGTCCTGGAGCAGGAACACTGCAGCACTGGCAAAGAAGGCTCACCAGCGTCTCTACTTTCTCCGCAAGCTGAAAAGGGCTGGAGCTTCAACCCCCATCATGAGCACCTTCTACAGAGGTGCCATAGAAAGTGTCCTGACCAGCTGCATCACTGTGTGGTTTGGTGCATGTACTGCATCCTGCCGCAAGAGCCTCCAGCGCATTGTGAGAGCAGCTGAGAAGATCGTGGGCACCTCCTTGCCCTCACTGCAGGACTTACACAGCAAACGCCTCACTCGGAAAGCCCACTGCATGGCAGGTGATCCCACACACCCACTACACAGCCGCTTTAGACTGCTGCCATCAGGGAGGAGACTGAGGAGTCTCCAGGCTCGAACCAGCAGACTGAGAGACAGCTCTGTTCATCAGGCAGTCAGAATGCTAAACACTCTGCCTGCTCTGCCCCCTAGGGATGGGAATTGATAAGAAATTATCAATATCGATGCCTTTATCGATGTCATTTATCGATTCGATTCCTTATCAATTCTGTTATCAATTCTCATTTGGGTAATAAAATATAGTAAACCATTTGTGTTCATAAAGAATTTATTTATGGATATTTTCCCATATTTTTAGACTCATTTTTCGCTCTGATTCTTCGTTTTTCATTTTTGGCGAAAATGGTGCAGTACCAGTTTCGGCCGCTTTAGAGGCGCTGTAGGCAGCAGCCAGCAGAGGACACAGAGAGTGAAGAGGAAGAGTGGCCACTTCCAGAAGTTTCTACTTGCTGTGTTCGAAAAAAGCCTCCTTTGTTCGGACTGATGACTGTCGCTGCCCGCTCCCTGCTGTGGATGTAGCTGTTTTTGTTTGCAAGATACCACTCATAAACCACACCGCGGATTTTTAAATCCAGCTGATTTCACATTTGGTTCAGCTCAGGAGCCCGTCTGCTATAGTGAGGTAAGAAATATATTTTTAAGCGTTTATTTAGCTAAATTTAAAGAAACAAAGCGTCCGGTTTGACCCGCCTGGCGCCTGCATAAAAATCAGCGAACTTTTTTTTTTAAATCCAGCTTATTTGAACATTTCGTTAAACTCAAGAGTACGTCTACTATTAAGTCAGCTAAGAAATATATTTTTTAAGCGTTTATTTAGCTAAATTTAAAGAAAGAAAGCGTCCGGTTTGACCCGCCTGGCGCCTGCCTAAAATTCCGCGAACTTTTTTTTTTTTAAATCCAGCTGATTTGAACATTTCGTTAAGCTCAGAAGGACGTCTGCTATGAAGTCAGCTAAGAAATATTTATTTTTTTCGGGCGCGGCGCATGTCTGTGATGTCAGCGCTTAAATACGTCACCACCAGGAGTCTGCAGAACCGATAAGCTGAATCGTTAAGACAAGCATCCTACAATTCCATGGAATTGGACTTTTAAGAACCGGTTCTCTAACAGAACCGGTTCTCGGTTCCCATCCCTACTGCCCCCCCTCCCATTTGAACTGCCTTAACACTAAAACTTTCTCACACATTACCACACAAGACAAAGTTTTTAACACTGGACTCTGTGTCATCAAACGGGTTATTTACTAAACTCTCGGTCATGTGCTCATACAGTTTGCACTACTTCTCATACTTGCACTAATGTTTGTATTACATCACTGCCTATAATCATAATACTGTTTACATTCTCTGTTTACATTTATTAATACTGTTTACTTTTATTACTACTGCTTACATGTAATTACTACTGTTTACATTTACACTACTCTAATATCTACACCACTGCTGGTACATATACAGTGTGCTCTGAACGGTCTTATTTAGGGATGCCCAATGTGCCTTACTGCATATGCCACTTTTTGCCTCTATAACAACATCAACTACTACCTCATACATATACTGTATACATTAACTCATACGCTGCTTTGCCACTTTGCAAATGTCAATGCTAGAAACCTTTAGTTTATTTTAGTTATACTTTTTATACTCTTTTTTTATACTAGTATGCAAAAACTCAGGACAGTATTATGTTCATTAAATGTTTAATGTTTTAGTTTTAGAGTTGGTGTAAATTTTCATACTCTTATACCACTATGCAAAAAACTCAGGACAGTGTTAGTTTTACTATTTTATGCTTATGTCTATTATTATATGTTTCAGTGTTTCAATGTTTAGATGTTTACTGTTGCACCGAGGGACTGAGAGAAACGCAATTTCGGTCCTGTGTATGTCCTGTACAGTACATATTGCAGATCTGACAATAAAGTTGACTTTGACTTTGACTTTGACTTACTTTCTGGGTGGAGTTTGCATGTTCTCCCCGTGCATGCGTGGGTTTCCTCCGGGTACTCCGGTTTCCTCCCACAGACCAAAAACATGCTTGTTAGGCTGATTGGTGACTCTAAATTGACCCTAGGTGTGAGTGTGAGAGTGGATGGTTGTTTGGTGTGAGTGAGACAGGTCCCTCTTGTAAATGAGTCCCCATGACTCAACGAGGCTAGCCTGTATAAATAAAGGTTGAATGAATGAATGTTGTGACCCGGGAATGTGGGGTCTGTGATGATTTTTCCAGCCCGTTTCCTGGTTCTTGCGTGATACAAGTCCTGAATGGAGGGCAGTGAAGCCCCGATGACTTTCTCAGCCGTCCTCACTGTTCGCTGCAGCCTGTTTCTGTCCTGCCTTGTGGCTGCTCCAAACCAGACTGTGATGGATGTACACAGGATGGACTCAATGACTGCAGTGTAGAACTGGATCAGCAGCTCCTGAGGCAGGTCCAGCTTCCTCAACTGGCGTAGGAAGTACAGTCTCTGCTGGGCCTTTTTGAGGATGGAGGTGATGTTGGGCTCCCACTTCAGGTCATGTGAGATGGTGGTTCCCAGGAACCTGAAGGACTCTACCGTAGACACGGGGCTGTTGAAGATTTTGAGGGGCAGCAGTTCTGGGGGGTGTCTCCTGAAGTCCACTCTCATCTCTACTGTCTTCAGCGTGTCCAGCTCCTTAAAGCCTTAAAGAGATGTAAGAAAAGTTATGTGCAACAAAAAAAAAGAGCAATAGACATTTATATTTGTGTTATATATTTGGCATCCAGATGTCCAGATAAAAAGTGTTAACTTACTTGTTATGTATATAAATGTTTCTGTTCAGTGTTCTGGGATGACTTCTGTTATGACTTGGAGCTGTTTAAATGAACTGAACTGAATTAATTTTAGAGTTGGACAGTAGTGGTAGTGGCTGCAGTTCACCGTCTGAACAGCAGGGGTCACAATGAGCGCCAGACACGGCCACACCGCGGCAATTAATTATTAGCCACGAAGAAGAAACGTTCAAAGACGTTCTTTACATGCTTTTAGCTTGGAGCCAGAAGTACGAGGTTTTTTTTACAGGACGTGTAAAAAAGAGACCGTTTTGGACTAAGAAAGATGTGGAAACAGCAGCAAGATGCAGCAGCGTCGCAGCTTTTTGACAGAAACCATCCTGTTGCCTTCCCCAAAAAGCAACTGAACACATTTGGTTTGTATTTTTACACTCCGCACACAAAGTGTGACTAACCTACAGTTTAATTGTAGCTATTGTGTGATGGACGATTAATTATGTTGTTTAAACCAAAACTATCTTCGATGATAATTACCATATTCGAGATTTTTAAGCTTTTTTTAATTTTACTGTATTTATTTTTTAAGGGTTGCCAACTACTTGAAAAACAAATACTGTAAAAGACACCTCGTGGCAGGGCTGGCATTGTTGCCAGATCTCGCGATAGAAACAAGCAACCAGCTCCAAGAAAACAACCCAAAGCAAACAATCCACTCTATGAATTCAAGCCCAACTGGCAACCCACCACATTGTTTAAACAGGCAGTTTTTAAACAGTGAACAGACATTTATTATGGCATTACATATAAACAGCTAAATTATCCTAAACAATAAAAATAATGACATCCTTTTAACGCTCGGGATTTTTTTTTTTTTTTTAGCAAATGTAACATTAATTCAACCTTTAATTCCATCAGTGAGGACTGAGCTTGGCAAAGGGGCCTTCTACTCCGTTCCTGCTTCCTGGAAGCTCTCGACCTTGACGTCTCTAAAAGGCTTTCTCCTGGCAAAAACCAATGCAGACATCTAAAAAAAGCTAAGTCTGGTCCTCTGGACATTCAAAAAACAAAACAAAAAAAGCAAAAAAAATTGTAGAAACGTTTCGTCTTTCGTCCGAAAGACTTCCTCAGTCTGAGCTGCTGTATTCAGCTCAGTCTTATAAATAGCACCCTCTCACAGTGGATCAACCAGTTGGCTGATGACAGCCGAAACCAGCTGCTCACATGATCAAGGAGGACCATCAGCCTAACGATGGATCGTTAGCACCCTGATGGTTGTTTGCTATTCACAGAGGGCTGAGTGATACTAGCAATAACAGCATTGTAAGAGGGGGACAGTTGAACCCGGAGGCCTCCACCCCTGTTTAATGATGGACGGTTTCTTTTCACAAAGATGGCCTCCTTTACTCCTCTCTCAAACCATCGTTCCTCTCTATGTGAACATCTTCATCCTTGAAAGAGTGACCGCTGGCCTGGAGATGTAGACCGCAGAGTCCTGACCTGATGATGTCGATCTTCTGTGCTGGGCCATCCTTTTGGCCAGTGGCTGTTTAGTTTCCCCGATACAGTATAAGACTGATCACAGCCCTCCTGACACTGAAAAGCATACCGTATTTCCGGAGTATAGGTCACAGCTTTTTATCACTTTTTCATGGCCTGCGACCTATACTCAGGTGCGACCTATATATGGCTTGTTATCACTTTCGGTCGCTAGGGGCGCATGGTTGTACCATTTTCGGCCGCTAGGGGCGCAGGCGGTGCAGTACCAGTTTCGGCCGCTAGGGGCGCATGGTAGTACCAGTTTCGGCCACTAGGGGCGCATGGTAGTACCACTTTCGGCCGCTAGGGGCACATGGTAGTACCACTTTCGGCCGCTAAGGGCGCTAAAGAGACCTGTAGTCTGTTTACCGGTACAGTACCTGCAGACGTGCCTGGAGGCGTTACCTATTTGTGTATTGAGCATAAAACCCCATCACCCCGGCTACATCTCTGAGAGTGAGTGAGGAGAGATACAGCGAGCACAACAACAAGAGAGAGAGAGAGATAACCAGAAGACAACAGCAGCCATGCCTCCTAAAAGAAAGTCATACACGGCAGAATTTAAGTTGGAGGTGGTGAAATTCGCCATGGTGCACGGGAACCGCGCCGCTGACCGCCAGTAGGGGTCAGCGAGAAGGTGATCCGGGGCTGGAGGAAGTCGGATGGAGTGATCCAGGCCATGAAGCGGGCCAACAGGGGCATGAACGCCAGGTGGCCAGAACTGGAGGACAAAGTCAAGTCCTGGGTCCTGTCGGAGCGCGCATGTGGAAGAGGGGTCTCCACGGTCCAGCTGCGCCTCCACGCCATCGCTCTTGCTAAGGACATGGGGGTCTCAGAGTTCGCCGGTGGCCCTTCGTGGTGTTTCCGTTTTATGAAACGCCATGATCTGTCCATCAGGGCCCGGACCACCATGTCCCAGAAGCTCCCGACCGACTACCAGGAGAAACTGGACACCTTTTGAGCCTTCGTGAGTCAGCAGGTAAGCTAACATGGTTTTTGTTTTGTGTGTTAAACGTACCTGTATCTTGCTAAATTTTTATATATTAATTTAATATGAAATCGCGCGCTCACAGCGAGTTTGTGGTCAGTCATTGCGCCCGCGTTTTCTTTGTTTAATGTACTAAAATGTCTGCCTTCGTATATCGCCTGGTACCGGTACCGCTAGCTAAGCTAACATGTTATTTTTTTTGGCTGTGTCTCAATTCAGGGGCTGCATCCTCATGAGGACCCAGCATAGCTGGACCGAGTAGGCCACGCACTCACAAGGCCGGGTAGGCTGAGCGAAACTGCTGAAATGGGACGGTCTAGTCTTCATTTTTTTTTTTTTTTGGGGGTGGGAAGTAGGGGTGCACCGATTTCAATTTTCTGGCCGATCACCGATTACCGATTTTTAGAAAGTCTGACCTGCCGATTCCGATTTTGGCCGATACTGATTTTCAGGTGTTAAAAGGTCAAAATGCACCCTAAATTTTCAGGATTTTCCAACCTTTACTGAGGCAGATAAAATCGGTAGATAAAATCGGCTTCTCATTTAAAGATCGGCCGATCACCGATCTCCCCAAATTAAGGAAATCGGAGCCGATCGATCGGCCGGCCGATTTATCGGTGCATCCCTAGTGGGAAGTGTGCGTGCTTGGTGTGTGTGTGTGTCAGAGTCAGAGAGTCTTTATTGTCATTTGCACCGCATGTGGTACATGAGATGAAAACGAGATTATGTACACGAGGTCCCAGTTACATCCAACAACAAATGAAAGAGATGTGTGTGTGTGGAAAGAGAAGGGACTCTGTTAAAAAAAGATTTGTTAGCTATATATATATATATGAGTGTTTCTGAGTTTACTGTTTGAAAATAACTGATTACAAATCAGCTTATTTTACACATGCGTAGCAAGGATTTTCCGAGGGGCGATCTGTTAAAACTCAGAGTGGACCTACAGAAAGCAAGTTGTCCAGTAGCTCAATTGGTTAATCATTGGGCTGGCACGCAGATCCTTTTCTCAAAAGCTGGTTCGAATCTCACTCGGTACGGTTAAAACTTATTTTACGTTTGTCTTTTATTGGATAAAAATATGAGGACTGAGATTTAAAAAAAGGAGTTTGTGAAACTCCTTTTTTTTAATCCAATAAATGACAAACGTAAAATAAGTTTTAACCGTACCGAGTGAGATTCGAACCAGCTTTTGAGAAAAGGATCTGCGCGCCAGCCCAATGATTAACCAATTGAGCTACTGGACAACTTAGTTTTTGTAGGTCCACTCTGAGTTTTAACAGATCGCCCTTCAGAAAATCTTTGCTACGCACGTGTAAAATAAGCTGATTTGTAATCAATTAACAGTAAACTCAGAAACACTAATATATATTCAGCTAACAAATTTTTTTTTAGTCGTTTCTGTAGTTAAATTTTAATGAGATATAATTCGCGCTGAGGTTGTTGTTAGAACGAGCTGATGACTCAACAACACGCAGCAGTCCCGACCCTGCACGCAGAAAGTCCCACCCCCCGCAAAATCTCTGCTGGCGCTACGAATTCTGGGATAGCCTCCGTCTTGAAGGATTCACGGATGCATCCTTGGATTTCGACAGGAAGTAGGCTGCATTCCTCGGCCGCATGAGGAGGAGTCTTCGAATTGGGACTGTCCTCCGCGCGGGGCAATGACGTATGCGGCCGACAAATGCGCACTCATGAGGACCCAGCCCATGAATTGAGACACAGCCTTTATGTGTGTGTTAAACGTACCTGTATCTTGCTAAATTTTAATAATTAATTTAATATAAAATATCGCGCTCACAGCGAGTTTGTGGTCAGTCATTACGCGCGCGTTTTCTTTGTTTTATGTACTAAAATGTCTGCCTTCGTATATCGCCTGGTACCGGTACCGCTAGCTAAGCTAACATGGTTTTTTTTGTGTGTGTGTGTTAAACGTACCTGTATCTTGCTAAATTTTAATAATTAATTTAATATGAAATCGCGTGCTCACAGCGAGTTTGTGGTCAGTCATTGCGCGCGCGTTTTCTTTGTTTAATGTACTAAAATGTTTGCCTTTGTATATCGCCTGGTACCGGTACCGCTAGCTAAGCTAACATGGTTTTTTTTGTGGGTGTGTGTTAAACGTACCTATATCTTGCTAAATTTTAATAATTAATCTAATATAAAATTGCGCGCTCACAGCGAGTTTGTGGCCAGTCAGTGCGCACGCGTTTCTTTGTTTAATGTACGAAAATGTCTGCTTTCGTGTATCGCCTGGTACCGGTACCGCTAAGCTAACATGTTTTTTTGTTGTTGTTAAACGTACCTGTATCTTGCTAAATTTTAATAATTTTTTAATATTTTTTTAGGGATGTGCCGATCAGGTTTTTTGAAACCGATACCGATCACCTATGTGTGACGATCACAATACCGATCACAATTACCGATCGCTTATATGTGTGCCGATCACATATACCGATCACCGATCAGATGGATTGCCTGTAACTTATGAGTGCTGCTTCTGGCTACAAGATCTGAAAACAGATCTTGTAGCCAGAAGCAGCACTCATGTTATTTTCAGAACCATAAAATCACCATTCAGACAAAAACATATTTTTACTCATTTATTTCAGCGAACAAAGTAAATAAAAGTAATTATCAACTGCATTATCAAAGAAAAATGTTTACCTTACTAACTTTCAATTAAAAAAAAGGTTTTTTATTGTTTAAAAAAAACATCTATTACTTCATATAAAAAACTAAAATACCCCATTTGCTACTTAAAGCTGCACTGTTGGCTGTTTTTACAAATGGCTTTATAAATACGTAAAGTATCATTATTATTTTTTTAAATAATTTCGTGCTTTTTTGAACAACTTCCTGTGGGAACCAGGGACCGTGGCGGTAATGCGCTTAATATGAGTTCGCCAACCGCCATTAAATAGAAGAAGAAGAACCAGGTACCGGAAATACCGCCTCCGCCATTTTACATTCATTAGTTCCAGTCTCGGCACTCGGCAGTCGGCTTTTGGAGGACTGTTTCTCCCATAAGAGGATGCCTCATACGGATAAATTAACTGGAAACACTCCCTGAACTCTGTGAATGTCTCAGGACTGGAGCAGCAGCCGCGATCGCTCCGCCGAGCGCTCCCACAGCACCGCATGGTATGAGCTAAGGCTAACATGCTAAACCGGAGCTGCAGATTCGACAGCCGGCTTTGTGCGATCAGAGGTTCCTGGAGCTCGCCTCGATGTCGGACTGGAAGCAGAAGATATCGGGGGACACCCAGCTAACTTGGAATAACAAAGCCGACAGCCTTTTTGAAGCCGCAGCTAAACTGGACTGCCCGTAACTGCAGCGGACTCGGTGGGGCTACATGCTAACAGGTGTTGCTAATGGCGGCGCTGGCAGACGGCTTTTGGTAAGTTATTAAAACGTATTAAAACATTTTAATGACGAATTAGGTTTGTTGTGTTGAAGGACTTCGTTGAACTTCCTCCACGAGGTACTTTTTCGTCGCACGTTTTGCAGTTAGCAAACTTCGCATCACAGGCTCTGTGATCGGTAATTGAAGGCAAAAGCCGATCACATACGCTTTAATGATTATCGACCGATTATGATTGGTGACCGATCGATCGGCACATCCCTAATTTTTTTACATTTTTGGGCTCTAGTGGCCTTTATTGCAGAGGGAGAAGGCGAAACGGGGCAGAGAGAAGGGAGAGACACTGCAGATAGAAGCTCGTCGGGTCTGGGACGTGAACCCGCAACGCCTGCAGAGAGGCTCAGCCTCAAGCATATGTGCCGCGCGCTTAACCACTACACCAAAGCGCCGGCACCTAAATTTTAATAATTAATTTAAAGACCGTGTAAAGTGAAATTAAATTTGTGTTTTTATTTTGTCACACGGCATAAATATGTGTTATTAATCACCCATATAAATCTGACTGATTAAAAACATTGATTTCCTTATAAAATTAAGTCTCAAAAATCATGAAATAACTTGATTTTGCCTTGCTCTAGAACGCTGGGGGCGTGTCGCACGTGGGCGTGATTTCAGCGCTGTACTGCGCCATGTCCAGCCCCCTTCAGAGCTGAGCTGTGTGGGGAGGCATACGGGGGAAGCAGAGCTCCACCTGCTCTGTTTTTATCTGAGTTCTGGCTTCCAGCAGCTCCTTTTTCCAAGAGTTACGCTGTTTTTAGTGCACTAACAACTCTGGTTATGTTTTTAAAGTTGAGGACACATAACTCCGCTGTTATAATCAGCGCTATTTTAGAAGATGAGCGGACTCGCGGTCCGAACCGGTCACATCGCATGCGGGGTCTGATCGCCACACACACACACACGCGCGCGCGACCCGGTCACATCGCATGCGGGGTCTGATCGCCTCTCACTCACACACACGCGCGCGCGACCCGGTCACATGCATGCGGGGTCTGATCGCGCGCGGGGGGGGGGGGGGGTGCGCGGAGGTGCAGGTGGCATGTGGTCGCTCCAGCAGCACGCCAGTACTGGAGGGAGACGGTCGGTAGCGAGTGAACGGCTCCACCGAAGAACGCATTTATAACGGCTGGAGCTGCAGGGGGTGGGGCTTGTGACCGCGTGACGAAACGCGGTCACATTTAAACCACGCCTAAAAAATCCTGAAAGAGAAATGTGTTTATACACAGTTTGATCTATAACTCCAAAATTAATTGAGCTACAATTTTGAGACTTTTTACTCATTTACAAGATTACAATTACGACATTTATAATGTTTATTGAAGAAAATGTTGAAATTCACTTTACACGGTCTTAATATAAAATCACGCCCTCACAAGCGAGTTTGTGGTCAGTGGGTGGCTCGTTTCTTTGTTTACATTTTTTTTGTGTGTGTTTAACGCACCGGTATCTTGCTAAATTTTAATATATTAATTTAATAATAATAATAATACGGTAATAATGAATTTAATTTATAACGCACTTTTCATTAACAAAAATCTCAAAGTGCTACAAAATTAAAGATAAAAAAACCAAGTGATAAAATCAAGTAAGATCAGTGATAAAACAACAAAAAACAATTATAAAATCAATTAAAACAATGATAATATCAACGTGGAGGCAGAGTAGGCGCGCTTAAAAAGAAAGGTCTTTAAGCCTTGTTTTGTTAAGCATTTTACCAAACAAACTCCTTTTTATTTACTCCAATAAAAGACAAACGTAAAAAAAACCTTGTCCTAGGTGGGACGCGAACCCGCTTCGTCTGGTCAAGATAAAATAGCATTAACGATCTAAGCCACGGCGGCGGATTGGTTTTTTTGGGGAGTTCACGTTGCTTATGAAGGAATCACCGCTCTTAACATTCTAGCTACGCAAAGGAGTTAGAGATTATTAGTTATATTTTAAAAACCTGGCTGCGCGCAACAGTTAGACAATATTAGTTATATTTTAATGACATTCAAGTCGCGCTGAAAGGCGGAAATGGGTGCGCGTTTCGTGGTCATTTACGTTGTGACATAAGCTGATTTGTGATCAGTTATTAACAAAAATTTAACTCAGAAACACTAATATATATATATCCAGCTAACAATTTTTTTTAGCGGAGTCTCCTCTCTTAAAACACGAACACTCGACCCACGTGAAGAGAACACCCCACCCATTTCCAGAGAACTGCCCACCCACTTCAAGGCGGCTCTGCGGCAAATGCGTAATGAACGCGGGTGGCCCAGAGCCACCCAGGGACGAGCTGGACTGGGGAGGGCTGGCCAATGCGAAAACGGCTTCTGAGAGGGTGCTACCGGTACTCTGTAAGCTAATGTCTGCTTCTGATGTGGACATGTGATGTGATGTTGACAAAGAAAGAAACATTTCAATGTTGCAGGTCTGTTGGTGCGCTCACAGCCGGTCTGTGAGTGCGCGCTCGATTCTTTTGTTTACTGTAGCCCGACGCTAATGTCTGCCTTTTGTCTTTCTCACGCTAGGTCCAGACGCATGGGATCACTGCCGACCACGTAATTAACTTGGACGAGGTACCCTTGACCTTTGCCATCACATTGGGCCGCAGTGTCTCCCAGAAGTGGGAGAAAACGATCAACATCCTCACCACAGGCCACGAGAAGTCTCACTTCACAGTGGTTCTGGCCTATGGTGCTGATGGCTGCAAACTTCCCCCCTGGTCATTTTTAAACGTTAAGACAATGCCGAAGGAGGACTTCAGCTCCAGAGTCGTGGTGGTGGCGAACCCGAAGGGATGGATGGACGAAGCTATGATGGTCCATTGGATCAATAAATGCTTCGTCCATCGTCCTGACAGGTTCTTCAGGACGAAGAAGGCTCTCCTCGTGATGGACAGCATGCGGGCACACATCACTGATGCCATGAAGGTAAAAATAAAGACCCTTAACACCGTGCCAACAATCATTCCTGGGGGGCTGACCAAACTTCTGCAACCGCTGGACATCTCTGTAAACCGGAGCTTCAAGGAAATTGTGGGAGGAGTGGATGGTGAGTGGTGAGCACAGCTTCACAGTAGGATGGGAGGATGCGGCACTCGACGTTCGCCCAGGCGGTGGAGTGGATCGACAAGGCCTGGGCTTCAGTGACCACCCGGACCATAAAGGCAGGGTTCAAGAAGGCGGGCGTCCTCCCACGGCCTGCTGGAGCTGGTGCTGAGGCAGAGGCAGAGGACAGCAGTGAGGATGAGGACGAGGAGGGACAGGGACCGGGACCTCTGACCAGTGGGAAGCTGCCTCCATCACTGGCTGAACTCTTCCAGAGTGACACTGAGGATGAGGAGTTTCTGGGGTTTGAATGATTTGTAAATTTGATTTGTAAATATTGTAAATAAAAACCACAAAATAAATGTCATCTTTATGTGCGGGTGTACCGATAGTAGTTTTAATTCTGCTTTATTTACGGTATGTGGGTGAACCGGTAACTGTCAAAGTGCATTTATTAACAAAAATTAAACTGAGACACACTCTTAAAAAAAAGTCAGCCAACAAATATTGTTTTAGGCATTTCTGTAGTTAAATTTTAATGATGTTGGTGTTACAGGTAGTCCCCGATTTACGAGCGCTCTGATCTGCGAGGTTCCAGACTTACGAGCTGCGAATTTTTGGAAAAAACGAAAAAAATACTGAGTTTTCATGTGTTTTTTCACCACAGTTAGTTAGTTAAGCATATGAACACACGTTTCCGATCATTTTTATGCACTCATAAGCAGTTTTTGGATGAAAATAGAGTGTTTTTAGTCGCGCTAGCGAAAACCGTTCCAATTTACGAGCGAAATTCCGGATTTACGAGAGAAATGGCGGCCGTTCCGAAATACGAGATTTCCGGTTTACGAGCGCCTTGTTGTAACGGATCTCGCTCGTAAATCGGGGACTACCTGTATTTACATTGTAAAATAAGCTGATTTGTAATCATTAACAAAAATTAAACTGAGACACACTCTTAAAAAAAGGGCAGCCAACAAATATTGTTTTAGGCGTTTCTGTAGTTAAATTTTAATGATGTTGGTGTTATTTACATTATACAATAAGCTGATTTGTAATCATTTATTAACAAAAATTAAACTGGGACACACTCTTAAAAAAAGGGCAGCCAACAAATATTGTTTTAGGCGTTTCTGTAGTTAAATTTTAATGATGTTGGTGTTATTTACATTATACAATAAGCTGATTTGTAATCATTTATTAACAAAAATTAAACTGGGACACACTCTTAAAAAAAGGGCAGCCAACGAATATTGTTTTAGGCGTTTCTGTAGTTAAATTTTTATTATGTTGGTGTTATTTACATTTTAAAATAACGTAAGCTGATTTGTAATCATTTATTAACACAAATTAAACTGAGACACACTCTTAAAAAAAGGGCAGCCAACAAATATTGTTTTAGGCATTTCTGTAGTTAAATTTTAATGATGTTGGTGTTATTTACATTATACAATAAGCTGATTTGTAATCCTTTATTAACAAAAATTAAACTGGGACACACTCTTAAAAAAAGGGCAGCCAACGAATATTGTTTTAGGCGTTTCTGTAGTTAAATTTTTATTATGTTGGTGTTATTTACATTATAAAATAACGTAAGCTGATTTGTAATCATTTATTAACACAAATTAAACTGAGACACACTCTTAAAAAAAGGGCAGCCAACAAATATTGTTTTAGGCGTTTCTGTAGTTAAATTTTAATGATGTTGGTGTTATTTACATTATACAATAAGCTGATTTGTAATCATTTATTAACAAAAATTAAACTGGGACACACTTACAAAAAAGGCAGCCAACAAATATTGTTTTAGGCGTTTCTGTAGTTAAATTTTAATGATGTTGGTGTTATTTACATTATAAAATAACGTAAGCTGATTTGTAATCATTTACTGTATTAACAAAAATTAAACTGAGACACACTCTTACAAAAAAGGCAGCCAACAAATATTGTTTTAGACGTTTCTGTAGTTAAATTGTAATGATGTTGGTGGTATTTACATTCTAAAATAAGCTGATTTGTAATCATTTATTAACACAAATTAAACTGAGACAAACTCTTACAAAAAAGGCAGCCAACAAATATTATTTTAGGAGTTTCTGTAGTTAAATTTTAATGATGTTGGTGGTATTTACATTCTAAAATAAGCTGATTTGTAATCATTTATTAACAAAAATTAAACTGAGACACACTCTTACAAAAAAGGTAGCCAACAAATATGGTTTTAGACGTTTCTGTAGTTAAATTGTAATGATGTTGGTGGTATTTACATTCTAAAATAAGCTGATTTGTAATCATTTATTAACACAAATTAAACTGAGACAAACTTACAAAAAAGGCAGCCAACAAATATTATTTTAGGAGTTTCTGTAGTTAAATTTTAATGATGTTGGTGGTATTTACATTCTAAAATAAGCTGATTTGTAATCATTTATTAACAAAAATTAAACTGAGACACACTCTTACAAAAAAGGCAGCCAACAAATATGGTTTTAGGCGTTTCTGTAATTAAATTTTAATGATGTTGGTGTTATTTACATTATAAAATACCGTAAGCTGATTTGTAATCATTTACTGCAGTGTTTTTCAACCAGTGTGCCGCGGAACACCAGTGTGCCGCGAGAGATCGTCTGGTGTGCCGTGAAAAATTAGTAAATTATGAAATTTTTATTAACTGGTGTAATTTCCTTACCGCGCGATAGGTGGCAGTATAGAGCATAGCGTCGCACATTAAAACAAGAGAAGTAGCGGCACATGAACGTGACGTGAGCAGTGAGCAAAACAAACCAACAGCAAGGATCTTCTCAAACAAACAGCGATGGAAAACTTTTTCAAAAGAAAAAATACTAAATCCGGTCTGGTCCCTGGACAAAATTCGGACCCAGATGAAGGCCCAAGTGGAAATCAGAAGAAGGCAGAAACTGTGAACGTGAGACTGTACAGTAAGGCTTACATCTCTTTTGGATTTACTTTTAGCTATTTTGACATTGCTCCCATTTTCCACAACATATCTGTGCAAAGTGAGCTTCTCCAGCCTAACTGCCATGAAAACTAAAAGCAGAGAGAGACTGAAAGCTGTTGAGGAAGAGCTTTGTGTGTGTGTTTTCTTCAATTCGTGCCAGAATATCAGCTTTGTGTTCATCCAAACAGGCACAGGTTTCACACTAAGTGAGTAAAATGTAGAGAGAATGGTAGCACTGTTCAGGTGTATTTGAAGGCATGTTAAGTGCAATTTCATCCTCTTTAATTTTAAGACCACATTGTTGTGGCACTGTTCAGGTTTATTTGAAGGCATGTTAAGTGCAATTTCATCCTCTTTAATTTTAAGAACACATTGTTGTGGTACTGTTCAGGTTTATTTCAAGGCATGTTAAGTGCAATTTCATGTTAAGTGCACCTTGAAATAAGAAATATAAAACATGATAAAAATATATTTTTGTGTTCATTTCATTCCTATTCAAGACACTTTGATAAGAATGACTATATATTTAATGTAGGCGGATACAGTGTATCTATGTTTACAATTTTGGTTGGTGGTGTGCCTCGGGATTTTTTCAATGAAAACACTGTGCCTTGGCTCAAAAAAGGTTGAAAAACACTGATTTACTGTATTAACAAAAATTAAACTGAGACACACTTACAAAAAAGGCAGCCAACAAATATTGTTTTAGACGTTTCTGTAGTTACATTTTAATGATGTTCGTGGTATTTACATTCTAAAATAAGCTGATTTGTAATCATTTATTAACACAAATTAAACTGAGACACACTTACAAAAAAGGCAGCCAACAAATATTATTTTAGGAGTTTCTGTAGTTAAATTTTAATGATGTTGGTGGTATTTACATTCTAAAATAAGCTGATTTGTAATCATTTATTAACAAAAATTAAACTGAGACACACTCTTACAAAAAAGGCAGCCAACAAATATGGTTTTAGGCGTTTCTGTAGTTAAATTTTAATGAAATTCAGCTCGCAATGAAAAGCAGAAATGCTGTGTATGGGGGCGCGCTTGGTGTTATTTGCCGTACGTTCTAAAATAAGCTGATTTGTAATCATTTATTAACAAAAAATAAACTGAGACACACTCTTACAAAAAAAGGCAGCTAACAAATATATTTTTTGAGGTGTTTATCATGCTAAAATTAAAATACCAATTCATGCAGGTCTGTTTGCTGCTACTGCATTTCCGGTGCTGCGCGTGCACGTTTGGTTTCATCAGACGTACCGGTAGCTAGCGAAACAAATTTTTAAATCCAGCTCATTTCACAATTACGTTCATTTATTAAGGAAAAGTTCAGCTCAGACACATATTTGCTATAATTTTTATCAAACAAATAATTGTTTTAAAGTGTTAATCTTCTTAAAGCCTTGCTGTGCGCTCCTGTGGCAGACATTTGCAGCAGAGCTAAACACTCGGACCACATTTCCTGGTTGACTCAGCGGTGACGCGGCATGTCAGCGGTGGATGACGCGTTACGTCGGCAGTGACGTAGGTGCGACCTATACTCCGGTGCAACCTATTTATGTATTTTTCCATTTTATTGGTAATAATTGGACAATGAGACCTATACTCCAGTGCGACCTATACTCCGGAAAATACTGTACACAATATTACTCTGTTTGTGCCGGGGGACTGGATCTTTGGGATGAACCAGTCTTTGCCGTAATGTATTTTGGGGTTTAAAAGCCACTGGGACGTTGTGTTTAGAGAATAAACGTCTCAATGTCTCTGAAACTCCCGCAACATACGGAATGACCACTGGTCTGGGTCTGGGTTCCTTCTTTTCACCTGATGGCTGGCTGGAGTCCTGTTTGGGTTTCTTCTCTGCTTTCAGGAAGGCCCAGTTAGGATATCCACATTTCTAGAGCAGGGGTCTGCAACCTTTTCGATCAAAAGAGCCATTTTATGCCTTCGTTCACTAACATAAAAGCGTTCAGAGCCGTAACAACTTGCTACAACTGTGATTATCAACTGGTGGCCCATGGGCCACTTTAAGTTTGTTAGAGGTGTTTTTGTGGCCAGTAGGGGTGACATTATAAATATAAAAACTATCTAATAATTTATATTTTTACAATTTAAGACAAATGAAAAGACCAGAATCTTTTAGGAGGGTGTAGTTTTGTAATTAATAAAAACTATGAACTATGCAAACCTATGTATTTTTTAACTGTGGAAAAATTAATTAACTATAGAAATAAAGCATAAAGTTAAAGTGAGTTTGTTTTACTCCTTGTGCATGTTCCAGCAAAAGAAATGACATGAAAACTGCTAAAACTAGTCCTTTTTTGTCATTTGTACAACAACCAATTAAACTAAGTTTTAAGAGCTGCATGTGGCTCCAGAGCCGCAGGTTGCAGACCCTTGCTCTAGAGCCTGTTTTGTGTGTGATTTCTCCTTCTGTCTGGCTCCTGAGTTAGTGGGGACGCTGTCTGCTCTGTGGTACAGAATCCTGATGACTAACTTGTGAGGGTGATGGGAGTCAAACTGTAAACACTGGTCTGTGTGGGTGGGTTTGCGGTACACCTCAGTTTGCAAATTTCCTCTATCAGAAACTGAGACCTAAGTTTTCCCTCGCCCGGACGCGGGTCACCGGGGCCCCACTCTGGAGCCAGGCCCGGAGGTGGGGCACGCTGGCGAGCGCCTGGTGGCCGGGCTTTTACCCATGGAGCCCGGCCGGGCACAGCCCGAAGAGGAGACGTGGGTCCCCCTTCCCATGGGCTCACCACCTGTGGGAGGGGCCAAAGGGGTCGGGTGCAATGTGAGATGGGTGGTGGCCGAGGGCGGGGACCCTGGCGGTCTGATCCTCGGCTACAGAAGCTGGCCATTGGGACATGGAATGTCACCTCTCTGGTGGGGAAGGAGCCTGAGCTAGTGTGTGAGGTTGAGAGTTTCCGACTAGAAATAGTCGGACTCACCTCAACGCATGGCTCTGGCTCTGGAACCAGTTTCCTTGAGAGGGGTTGGACACTCTTCCACTCTGGAGTTGCCCCTGGTGAGAGGCGCCGAGCAGGAGTGGGCATACTGGTTGCCCCCCATCTTGGTGCCTGTACGTTGGGGTTCACCCCGGTGAACGAGAGGGTAGCCTCCCTTCGCCTACGTGTGGGGGGACGGGCTCTGACTGTTGTTTGTGCCTATGCACCAAACGGCAGCTCAGACTACCCACCCTTTTTGGAGTCCTTGGAGGGGGTATTGGAGAGTGCGCCTCCTGGGGACTCCCTTGTTCTACTGGGGGACTTCAACGCTCACGTGGGCAATGACAGTGAGACCTGGAGGGGTGTGGTTGGGAGGAACGGCCCCCCTGATCTGAACCAGAGTGGTGTTCTGTTATTGGACTTCTGTGCTCGTCATGGATTGTCCATAACGAACACCATGTTTAAGCATAAGGGTGTCCATATGTGCTCTTGGCACCAGGACACCCTAGGTCGCAGTTCGATGATCGACTTTGTTGTCGTCTCATCTGATCTGCGGCCGCATGTCTTGGACACTCGGGTGAAGAGAGGGGCGGAGCTGTCAACTGACCACTACCTGGTGGTGAGTTGGCTCCGATGGTGGGGGAGGATGCCGGTCAGACCTGGCAGACCCAAACGTATTGTGAGGGTCTGCTGGGAACGTCTGGCAGAGTCTCCCGTAAGACGGAGCTTTAACTCCCACCTCCGGGAGAGCTTTGAACACGTTCCGAGGGAGGCGGGGGACATGGAGTCCGAGTGGACCGTGTTCCGCGCCTCTATTGTCGAGGCAGCTTATCGGAGCTGTGGCCGCAAGGTTGTTGGTGCCTGTCGTGGTGGCAACCCTCGAACCCGGTGGTGGACACCGGCAGTGAGGGATGCTGTCAGGCTGAAGAAGGAGTCCTATTGGGCCTTTTTGGCTTGTGGGACCCCGGAAGCAGCTGATAGGTACCGGCAGTCCAAGCGGCATGCGGCTCGGGTGGTTGCTGAGGCAAAAACTCGGGCGTGGGAGGAGTTCGGAGAGGCCATGGAGAATGACTTCCGTACGGCTTCGAGGCGATTCTGGTCCACCATCCGGCGTCTCAGGGGGGGAAAGAGGTACGAGACCAACACCATTTATGGTGGAGGTGGCGTGCTGCTGACCTCAACTCGGGATGTTGTGAGTCGGTGGGCGGAATACTTCGAAGACCTCCTCAATCCTACTGGCACGTCTTCCACTGAGGAAGCGGAGCCTGGGGACTTTGGGTCGGGTTCTCCGATCTCTGGTGCTGAGGTCGCCGAGGTGGTTAAAAAGCTCCGCGGTGGCAAGGCTCCGGGGGTGGATGAGATTCGTCCTGAGTTCCTTAGGGCTCTGGATGTTGTGGGGTTGTGTTGGCTTACGCGACTCTGCAATATCGCGTGGACATCGGGGGCAGTTCCCTTGGATTGGCAGACTGGGGTGGTGGTTCCCCTATTCAAAAAGGGGGACCGTAGGGTGTGTTCCAACTATAGGGGGATCACACTCTTAAGCCTCCCTGGTAAGGTCTATTCAGGGGTTCTGGAGAGGAGGGTCCGTCGGATAGTCGAACCTCGGATCCAGGAGGAGCAATGTGGTTTTCGTCCTGGTCGTGGAACACTGGACCAGCTCTACACCCTCAACAGGGTCCTGGAGGGTGCGTGGGAGTTTGCCCAACCAGTTTACATGTGCTTTGTGGACTTGGAGAAGGCATTCGACCGCGTCCCTCGGGGGGTTCTGTGGGGGGTACTCCGGGAGTATGGGGTACCAGGCCCTTTGATAAGGGCTGTTAGGTCCCTGTACGACCGGTGTCAGAGCTTGGTCCGCATTGCCGGCAGTAAGTCAGGCTCGTTTCCGGTGAGAGTTGGACTCCGCCAAGGTTGCCCTTTGTCACCGATTCTGTTCATAACTTTTATGGACAGAATTTCTAGGCGCAGCCAAGGTGTTGAGAGGATCCGTTTTGGTGGCCTTAGAATCGCTTCTCTGTTTTTTGCAGATGATGTGGTCCTACTGGCTTCATCAGTTCGTGATTTACAACTTTCACTGGAGCGGTTTGCAGCCGAGTGTGATGCGGCCGGGATGAGGATCAGTTCCTCCAAATCCGAGGCCATGGTCTTGAGCCGGAAAAGGGTAGCATGCCCTCTCCGGGTCGGGGAGGAGGTCCTGCCCCAAGTGGAGGAGTTTAAGTATCTCGGGATCTTGTTCACGAATGAGGGAAAACTGGAGCGTGAGATCGATAGGCGGATAGGTGCAGCGTCCGCAGTGAAGCGGGCGCTGTACCGGTCTGTCGTGGTGAAGAGAGAGCTGAGTCAAAAGGCAAAGCTCTCAATTTACCGATCGATCTACGTTCCCACCCTCATCTATGGTCATGAGCTTTGGGTTATGACCGAAAGAACAAGATCTCGGATACAAGCGGCTGAAATGAGTTTTCTCCGCAGGGTGGCTGGACTCTCCCTTAGAGATAGGGTGAGAAGCTCAGTCATCCGGGAGGGACTCGGAGTAGAGCCGCTGCTTCTCCACATCGAGAGGAGCCAGTTGAGGTGGCTCGGGCATCTGGTTAGGATGCCTCCTGGACGCCTCCCTGGTGAGGTGTTCCGGGCATGTCCCACCGGGAGGAGACCCAGAGGAAGACCCAGGACGCTGGAGGGACTATGTTTCTCGGCTGGCCTGGGAACGCCTTGGGATTCCCCCGGAGGAGCTGCTCCAAGTGGCTGGGGAGAGGGAAGTCTGGGCCTCCCTACTTAGGCTGCTACCCCCGCGACCCGACCCCGGATAAGCGGAAGAAGATGGATGGATGGATGGATGGAGAAACTGAGACCTCAGAAAGCCAACCTGCCATTTTTTACATCTTCTCGTGTGAACTTGATATATTTATACACAGAGTTGATGTGATCAGTGAAATGTTGGACTTCCT
Organism: Garcialebias charrua; assembly: GCA_038048925.1. Lineage (NCBI taxonomy): Eukaryota > Metazoa > Chordata > Actinopteri > Cyprinodontiformes > Rivulidae > Garcialebias > Garcialebias charrua. The sequence continues at coordinate 48,140 of JBBPBX010008585.1, forward strand.
GAGATTTTTTTTTTTTGAACAATCTTTATTTAAGAAAATTATGAATCCAACATATATGCATATATCTGCACTCGCACATACATAGTACAGTACAACAGAACGAAAAAAAGACTCAGCAAACATTTAAGTCCATTTCAGCAATTGACATTTCTTAGAAGGGCTCTCATGGGCTCACATTAAACGGTGGTGCACATATCCAATGTCTTCCGTTAAAACAGAGAGACATACAGAGGGAACCAACAGCTTTTTATAACCCATAGCATCTTTATCCGTGTGGCCATCCAAAGTGGGAAATAGCTGGGGCCCATACACTCAGAAAAATGTCAATTTTTACATGAAGTTTTGCAGTTATCCTTTCCATTATGTACACATTCTTCAATCTTTCTTGCCATTGTTGAAGGGTGGGAGGTAAAGGTTTGAGCCATGACAGAGTTATCATTTTCTTTGCAACCAGTAAAAGAATCTGTAGTAACTGGACTTCCCTTTTCCCAACATTTTCTCCTGGAGTCAAACCCAGTACTGTACTGTATACTGTATAATGCAATGGGTTCAGAGGTAACGTGAACTTAAATATTTTTTTGAATTTCTGTCTGAACCCCCTGCCAGAATGGAATCAGTACTGGGCAGTCCCAAAAAATGTAAGTGTGATCCCCAATCTGATTGCAGTTCCTCCAACACAAATTTGTAGCACTTCTGTCATATTTTGAAATACTGAAAGGTCAGGGACGGCTGGTATAAATGGGCTAGTAGGGCTAAGCCCTTCCTGGTATTCACAATAAAAAGGTTAAACATTATATAATTATAATATAATTATATAATTATAAACAATTTATAAATAACAACTTAAAAATAAACAGAATTTAAAAATAATGTGTCTTATTTAGTGAAATTTACAACAAAAACTGGTGCTAAACCATCTGGGAAGATCCCAGGGTCGTTCTGCAGGGCTAACTTTTCACAGCCCATTTTAATTCAATGTCTCTGTGGTTCAGAATGATTGACATGCGTCTCGCCACGCCCCCTCAGTTTGCGGCTCATTGGGGCTAATTCTGGTCAGCCCAGGATCAGCCCAATGCCACAGAAATAAGCCAGTTAGGGTGGACGTACAATAACGTGCTTCAAGCCCAAGTTTATGTGGGTGTGGTTTAGTGTAGGTAGTGGTACCATGGCGAGCAAGATTAGCATGAACGAGGTGGATTATTTGATTTGTCACCCATTTTCCTTGATGTCTTTAAAGGAAAAACTGGAGGTGAAGAGGTTGGGACCAGACAGACCAAAGGATATTCAAATACAGCAAAAGGAAAAGCGGCAAAACCGGAGTTTTTCTGTGACCTGGTTCCAGCGAAAGGAGTGGCTAACGGCAAGTGTAGCTAACAAATCTCTTTTCTGCTTTCCGTGTTTGTTGTTCGGAGGTTGGCTTGGCTTTTGGTATTCTTGGTGGTTGGTTGTTTTACGCTTGTCTTTGTGCTGAAAAAGGACATAATGTCAATTTACAGTGGGTTTTCTTTATTTCACATTGGATGCCTCTGTTGTTGGAATCCAACCTGCAGCATTACATGTATGTGTACATTATACGTGTGTGTGTGTGTGTGTGTGTGTGTGTGTGTGTGTGTGTGTGTGTGTGTGCGTGCGTGTGTGTGTGTGTAAAATAATTAGCCCACCCTAAAAATATCACCACCAGCCGTCACTGTGAAAGGTGTTTTGAAGAATCTCATTCTTAATTTCCAGTCAAATTCCTTCCAGCCTGGACTGTGGGTAATCTTAAAGCCTTTTTCACAAATCTCCTCCCATTCCCCATCTTCAACAACACTATTCATTTCTAGTTCCCATTTTTGCTTTATATCTAGAGAATTATCAGAGAAGTGCATCTGTAGTTGTTTATATAAATTAGACACCGGTGTATAATACGCTCCGGTGTATAATACGCTTTGGCCAATATTTGGAAATAAATCAGAAAAAACGGTAGATAATACGCGTCGGTGTATAATACGCGCTGCCGTGACAGTCTTTTTTATGGCCACTAGATGGCGCCAGGATACGCCTCCAGGTACAGTCTACAGGTAAACAGCCTACAGGGTGCATTAGTGCCCATAGCGGCCGAAACTGGTACTGCACCATTTTTAGGCCAAAAATGAAAAAGCGAATCGAAGCCAAAAATGGGTCTAAAAATATGGTAAAAAATCTGTAGATAATACGCTTCGGTGTATAATACGCAGGACATTCAAATGAGCAATAAAAGTGCGTATTATACACCGGTGTTTACGGTAATCTTCCTCTTATTATTTTCCTCTACACATTTTATCATAAATTTCTCTAAAGGTAAGATATTTTGTTTCAAAGTAGACCATTCTTTGTGCGATATAAGATAATCCCTTAGTTGTAAGTACTTGTAAAAATCTTTAGAGCATAATCCATATTTATCTTGTAACTGCTTAAATGACTTAAGATTTTCTCCACTGAACAACTGGTTAATTCTTATTAATCCTTTCTGTGCCCATCTCTGATGTTTGTTTGGAACAAAGTCAGTGATCTTGGCTATTTTTATTATGCGCAAAATCGTTAGAGGTGCTCCTACTTTCTTCTTCACTAGAGACCAAACTCTGTATGTACAATTAATCCACTCGTTCAATTTTTAAGTCCTTCAATTTTTTTCCTTCCATAAATGGCATCACTTCAAGAGGTGTCAGGGGGCATGCATTGTTCTCCAGATCAATCCAGTTCGTCTCCCCATCCTGCACTAGCCACTCGACCACCACACGGAGTTGTGCTGCCCAATAGTACAGTCTCAAATTAGGCAAACCAAGGCCACCTTTTTCTCTTGTGCTTAATAATAATTTCTGCCTGATTCTTGGTTTCCTCCTTTGCCAAATAGTTATTAATAATTTTATCCAAAATTTTAAAAGTGGGGGCAGGTATCCAAATAGGTAATGCCTGAAATAGATACATTAATCGTGGGAGTAGATTCATTCTCACTGTTTCTATCCTGCTCAAAAGGGACAGAGGCAGAATCTCCCATCTACAGTATTCAGGTCTGATTTTATTTGTGTGATTAATTTACCATAATTTCTGTTAAATAGTTGCGAGGTTTGTGGTGTACTGTAATCAGCACACCTAAATATTTGAAACCCCTCTTGGACCAATTAAAAGTGACCTCTTTATCTAAACCTGTAGGCCAATTCCCCACCAACATCATAGCCTCAGATTTGTTTTCATTAATTTTATAGCCTGAGATTTCTCCAAACTCTTTTAGACTAGACATAAGACTGGGGATTGAGCTCAAAGGATTAGAAATATACTGAATAATGTCATCTGCATACAATGAGATTTTATGGGTGACTCCTCCTGCTGTTACTCCATGAATTCTAGGGTCTGACCGTATTCTTTCTGCCAGGGGCTCAATACTAATAGCAAATAGAGGTGAAAGGAGACATCCCTGCCTAGTTCCTCTTTTTAAACCGAATTTCCTTGAGGAGTATCCATTCACCCGTACTTTTGACGTAGGTCCAGAATATAGCACACTAATCCACTTGATAAAATCTATGAAATCCCATTTTTTTCCAGCATGTGTTTCAAATACTGCCAGTCCACTCTATCAAATGCCTTCTCAGCATCAAGGTTGAGAAGCATTGAAGGATCCTGCTTTTGTCTCGCCACTGAGATCACATTTAAGGTAGGGCTGGGCGATATGAGGAAAATATTATATCGCAATATTTTTTGGCTATATCACGATACACGATATATATCGCGATATCTCCAAAATCAATGAAAAAATGATTCAAAATTGATTAAAAAATGTCAACACTAAATTTGAACAAACTTAAATATTTTATTTTAACCATCAATTGCACACATAAATAAAAAGTACTTCAAGCAAAAAGGAAGAATACATAATTTAAACTTAAAAAGGTGCTCTTGTGCTTTTAACATTAAAAAAATATTAAATCAAAACAATTAAGGCCTTTAAAATACAAAAACAAAAGTGTAAACAGTGGCCATAAAATTTACTGACCCAGAACAGTCACAGGTAACAACTCTCAACTATTTGCATGTGCTAGTAATTTTTAACAACAAACCACAAAATGTGCACAAGTTTCAAACTGTGCCAAGTTCAGGCAATGTCTGCAAAACCTCTGAACAAGAACAGATTTATCACAGTACTGCAGTAAATGTGAGCCTCTGTGTACTGTATCCGGTTTTATTGTGAAAGGGTCAGGGGGTTGTTTCCGGGTTCACGAAGACGTTCTCTAAGTTGCTCTACAAAGTGTCGCATTGAATCCTTGTGTAAAAACACGACAGCCTCCACTCAGAAACGTGAACAGAGAGGTGGAGACATTATTAAATCAGCTGTATCGCTAAAGACACGGTCAGTCTCAGCTGTGGAAGAAGACGGCTAACGCGTTAGCCATCTTGTTAGCCGCTAAGGACCGTGTCTTTAGCGATAATGATAAAATGCTGATTTATTAATGTCTCCACCTCTCTATGCGGTGCACGCATGACTAAGCTCAGACCCGTGGTTTGTTTTAAGGAAGCAGCAGCTGTAAAAACACTTGGTTCTGCCGTTCATGCTCCACTCCGCTGTTTAAATGGTGAAAAAGATTCGTAGTTCAGACCTTTCTTCGGGACTATTTTCAGCATCGTCTACAAAAACATTTTTTATGCCCTCATCTGACAATTTAATCCAAACTAGCTCAGAAAGAACATTGTTTTCCCCCCTCAGCAGCGTGCAGCGCTCTTCATATCTGCCGTGTTTACATGTTGTGCTGAAAGTCTCGCGCGCGGCTCCTGCAGCCTGCAGGAAGGAGGGGGGCGAGTGGGGGCCCGCGCGACAGCAGGATGATCCTCGATATACACGATATAGCCCTTTTAACCATCGTACATTTAAAATATTGTGATACATCGAGTATATTCGATATATCGCCCACCCCTAATTTAAGGTTCTCCTGATATTATTTATTCCTAAACGACCTGTTATAAACCCTGTTTGGTCTGTGTGGATACATTTTTTAATTTGATTTGCCAATATTGAGGTTAAAGGGGACCACAGATGCAAAAATCACTTTTTAATGTTTTTTTTACTCAACTTTGGGTATTAACTTCATAAAAAAACAGTCCTTGTGCCAAAAAAATGCACCCAGTGGTTTATTTACTCTAAGTAGATTTATTTATTTTTGATAAATACACCAGGATTCACACTTCCTGCAGTTATTGACGTCACAGGCCGTAGCCAATCACCTCAAACCTGAGTCCAGCCCCTCACCTAGCAACCCCTGGTTAGGCTCAACCCACTTCTGTATTAAACACATGACTGTTGTTTTTCATGATTTCATCTCATCTTTTGTTTATATGTTCTTAATTTCATGTGTACAGCACTTTGTTGCAGCTGTGTTTTTTTTAAATGGCTTTATAAATAAAGTATAATTGTTATTTTTATGTTTTAGTTCAATTTTTAGTGTATTTGCGATCGCTGCCAACGCGCAGCCGGCAAAAATTAAACGAGCGGACCCCCGGCTTAGGGACCGGTTGCGACGGGACCCTCTTCCGGCGCGATGGAGCGGAGCTTCAACTGTACAGCCTCATTTCAGCCTCGCAGCAGCCTCGCAGCAGCGAGGACCTTCTCCTTACAGATTAATTTACGGGAGACACTTGGTAAACTTTGTGTTGTCTTGACTGGAACAGCGATAACTCCCAAAATCTCCGCGTGCAACGAGCGGAGCTGGCGAAAACCGGAAGAGGAACAAGCTAACATTAGCTTCGGATTCGGCAGGTCTCATGCTAAAAGGAGCAGCTCATGGCGGCGCTCTCAGACGGGTTTCGGTAAGTTATCTTAAGCTAACACTAACAGTAAGTCAAATGAGTAATAAAAAAGGAGCTAATTTTAAAACAACAACACATTACAGATACTGGCTGTTTCAGAGGGCGTAAACAGATCTTTGAAGGGCGTGGACTTCAAGAAACCGGTCGTTCAAAACGAAAGTTAAAAATGGCAGAATTAAAAAGGGTATAATTGATTATCTAAGAATTATTTTGTGTATTAAAATGAATTAATATTGTCAAGATAGCACACA
>JBBPBX010008586.1:0-11954 GCA_038048925.1 Garcialebias charrua
TTAATCCACGTGTTTATCAACAGCTCGTCTTGATTACTGTAATGCACTGTATGTAGGCATCAGCCAGACCTCTCTCACCCATCTGCAGCTTGTGCAGAATTCTGCTGCTCGCCTGTTAACTCAGGTCCATAGGCGTGAGCATATTACTCCCATCCTGGCATCCCTTCACTGGCTCCCTGTGCACTACAGAATTCATTTTAAACTTTTGCTGTTTGTTTTTAAATGCCTGAACAACTTTGCCCCACCAAATTTGTCTGAGCTGCTTCAGCCCTACTGCTCTCTCCGATCTCTAAGATCAGCTGATCGGTTGCTGCTTACAGTTCCCAAAACTAGGCTGAAGCTCAGAGGTGACAGAGCGTTGGCTGTCATTGCTCCCAGGTTGTGGAACAACTTACCGGTGAGTGTCAGACATGCCTCCTCTCTTCCTGTTTTTAAATCTCTTTTAAAAACACACTTTTATTCCTTGGATGATCTTTTATGGCATTTTAACACACCTGCAGTAAAACTGATATGTGTATATTTCATTTTTTGTATGTTTTGTATGTTTTTTATTGTTTTAATTAACTTGTCTTTTGTCTTATTGTACAGCACTTTGGTTACCCCAGTGGTTTTTAAAATGTGCTTTAGAAATAAAGTTGATTGATTGATTGATTGATTGATTGATTGGATGGAAGAGGTTTAAACAAAGCAGAGGAAGAGTGGGTACTGAGTGCAGCAGGAGAGGTAGTCAATTGAGGACAGATGTGAATGATTAGGTACTGGAGAGGCAGAGTGAGGAGTGAGTGAAAAAATGACAGGAAACAGAGACAAAATATCAGAAATGACAAAACACAAGAAAACAAAAGGAGTGAGTGAGAATAGTAGAGAAACACTGAGTCAGACATAAGGATCAGGATGATAATAAACAAAAACAGAAAAGGAAAATAAAGAAAAGAGACAAGGGACAGACCATGTCTGGATGAATTAACTTTAAGTAGAAAATGGGCAGTTTTATTTTACACATGACAAAACAGACCTATTATATTGTTTATTTTATTAATTATAGGCAAGGTAAACACAGTTTTATTTTTCTTTGACAATGCACAATAGTTTTCTCATGCATAAAACAGTAAGCCATGCTCTCAGGTATTTTTGATTTAGTTGTTTTTATAGTTTATTTGAATTCAACATGCATTTGACTTTATCTTTTTTTACTTGACAATATTTGATTCAGGCAATGTTTGGATTTATCGACTTCCTGCACTATTTAACCTGTTGAGAGACTTAATGTTTTTAATCTGTTAAATCAATCAATTTATTCACTCAATTAAAAAATCATCAGTTTACAAACACAAACACAGTTTTAACACTAAAGATTCTGTTACTACCGGTAATAGCAGGCATTTAATTGTTTTTCAGCTGTCCTTTTTACTGAATAGTGGCTGTATTGTGCCTGCATGTATTTTTTTTTAAATTTCTTGTCTTGGAAAAAGTAAAATTTCATTTACTTTTTAAATTATTTATTTACTATTTTACATTTTATATTTACATTTTGTCCAAATTAAGGTGATTTTATAGTTTCTATTTTCCAGATCACATAGCAAGTAGTACTCATCTTAACTAAATCAGAGAAATTTACAGCCAGTCCATGTGATCAGCAGCTAAAAAAAAAAAAACAAAACTGATTGGAGCATCTCTAGTTGTAACTCACTGATGATCATGTTCAGGATGCTGCAGTTTCTTGTATCTGCGGCTTTGTCAACAATAACTTAAAACTTTTTCACCTTAAGTTGTGCCGGACAGGTTTCTGCTGCTTTAACACGAAGTGACAAGCTTCAGCTGAAACTATGCATCCTGGAACTGCTTTAGCTAAATAGACACTACTTTTTAATGCAAATAAAAGATTACTTTATTCTGCAGATACAGCAATAAAAACTTTAATAAATTCATATCTTGTCACTGCTGATGTTTTGATATGAGTTTACAGAAGAGATAGTGATAGCCAAAGTGACCAGTGTTAGGTTGGACTGTTGTATGAGGAATACATGTAGAGCTGGACCTTCAGAATATGGAAAACATGCCTTATCAGATACTATTCTCTTTGAATCCTTTCTTTATTTTAGATTGGCACAAAGTATGCATACTGACATTTATTTTCCTTCATTACCTGACCGTCTTTTCACAAAGAATCCTACCAGGTTCACTCATTTTTAAATGTTACTATGTCAGAAGACACCGCTGACATTCACTGTTCTTTACTTCACTCTGTTCACTGATTGCTTGGTGGTGTCAAAGAACAAACAACTTATATGCTAAGAGTCATGGAGTGCTGCCATCTGCCTGTTCATTAGCACTGACCTTTTACTAGTTAAGAGGGGTCATGGAGGAGAAGAACAAGGTCTGTATTTTATCAGAGTTTATAAAGATGTGCTCTCAGCTATATGCGCTGCCTGGGCTTGTTCCAATGTATCACCATCCTGTCCCTGTTTGTCAATCCAACCATTTGACTTGATTTAGATATAGATGTTATTACCTAATACTTTAAATATTTTCAAGCTATTCAGTTAAATCTATTTTAAAACAAACATCACCTGGCTAACCACATGGCTTCATACAGAGCAGGCAGCGGTTAAAGAGGAAGAGAAATGTGATAAATTCCTTCACCGGCCAGACACGAGTGATGGGAGATGGAGATGGCACAGACAGAGGGTAATGATTGTGATCTTTTTCTCCTTCTTTCTGAGAGTTTGTGTCGGGGTTAATGGAAGTCTGGTCAGGAAGGTCTGGTGCCTTTGTGTGATGGTCATCTTGTTATTTAGACCCTTAACTTGGAATGAATGGATAGTGATTCATTAGCAAGGAACCACGCCACAAATATATAAGTTTAAGTTTCTTTAATGATGAGAGGATTAGGGATGGAGGATGAAAGGGATGAGGGGTTGTAGGGATGAGGGATGAAGGGTTGTAGGGATGAGGGAAGAAAGGGGATGTAAGATGAGGAGAAGATGGTACGTAAGGATGGAAGGATGAGGGGATGAAGGGATGATGAGTAAATGAAGGGAAGATGGAAGTAAGGATGAAGGGATGAAGGGGTGAGGGATGTAGGGATGAGGGGAAGTAGGGATGAAGGGATGGAGGGGTAATCGAACTGAGATGAGATGAAGGGGTGAACGAGGTATAAATAGCTGCATGGGATAATTGGAGGCGTGATTTGGGTGTGGCCCTGCTCCCGAACCTAAGTTAACATATTAACTCCATTAATATACTCAGCAACATACCTCTGTGAGAGGGATGAGTCTGGTCAGATGCATCCCAGAACAGGAATATTAATAATAGAGGATAGCAGTTTGGTTTGGAGTTGGTTTACCTGAAATTATTGAAATTATTTAGATTGCAATTTGTAATGCATTCAAATTAGTCTAATTTACATTAATGCATAGTGCTGGTGAAGATTCTGTCATCCAGGACATGATAAAATCAGAACAAGCGTTCAATACAAAAACAACTGGACTTTATTTATTACTTTATTTGTTACAAATAAAGTCCAGTTGTTTTTGTATTGAACGCTTTTTCTGATTAATGCATAGTGCCTTAAGTTGCCTTTTATTGTAAAAATTACATAAATAAACCAAGCTCAAATAATAAACTTACAAGCATTAAACTTGTTAGCGTATAACTGCAATTGAACATATTTTGTATAAAATAAGATGCAGACATTTTGCAAACAAAACCATAACGTAAAACTTTGATGGATGGACTCATAGATACTGCACTTTAGATAAGCTGTATAAAACAGTTTCTGCCAATTGCACTGGTATTTGTACCACTACCAATCAATGGTACCACCAGTACCATTAATTGCCTGAGAAAAATCTCAGACAACCTAGAATGAGTAACAAGAATTAAAATGTAATGCATCCATCCATTCATCCATTTTCTAAACTTCTTTATTTCAGGTCAGGGTCATGTGTGGAGGGCGCCTATTTAAAGTGGTCAAAGAGTGAGAGGTAAGTACACTCTGGATGATTGCCAACCCATCACAGGGTCACATAAGGTGCATTCAGAAAGCATGGGACCAGTTAAAGGTCCTTATAATAATAACAGTTTCCTTGGTGGTGGCAGGTTGTAGTCCTTATATCGATACAATATTTTTAGCTCCTGCTTTAGAAAAGTTATTTTCCCAGTTCTGTTGAGACTGAACGGAGAAAATGTGAGTAGTGATGTAAGAGGATGTGGCTGGTTCATGCATAAATGCACACTGACTGGCTGAGCAAACAGAACATTAATCAAACACCTGGAGGATTAAAATTGCACTTGCACTGCTGAAGTGGACGTGCTCCTGTTTGAACATGTGCAACACAAGTCGACTGATCTGTCTTGACTTTAATAACACATTATTCTGAGTGCTTAATGCTCTTTAAAACCTAAAACATTAAACTAAAAATGCACCACACAACTCCAGTTCACCATCCTTCGTAGTTGTTGATGAATATTCTATGCTTTAGCACCAGTACTACCAAAGCCTTTGTCATTTCATTTGACATACTACCTAGACTTCCCATGGGAGTTTGTCATTTGACATTCTACCTAGACTTCCCATGGGTTTGTCAAGTGACAACTTGAATTAGCATTTTTGCAGCCATTGGTATGTATATGAGGCCATTCTGTTGGTGTGGAGGATGCCTTTGGGGCATTTTGTATGAAACTAGCTAATTAGGTGAGGCGGCCATTTTGAATCAAACAAGCTTATTAGGTGAGGCGGTCAGTTTGAATCAAACATGCTCATTAGGTGAGACGGCCATTTTGAATCAAACATGGTCATTAGGTGAGGCGGCCATTTTGAATCAAACAAGCTCATAAGGTGAAGCGGCCATTTTGAATCAAATATGCTCATTAGGTGAGGCGGCCATTTTGGATAAAACAAGCTCATTAGGTGAGGCGGCCATTTTGGATCAAACAAGCTCATTAGGTGAGGCGGCCATTTTGGATCAAACAGGCTAGCAAACCAGCTTGTATCAAACTAGCTTGTATCACATTAGCATTTTTGCAGCCATTGGTATGTATATGAGGTCATTCTGTTGGCGTGGATTAGGCTAGCAAACTAGCTTGTATCAAACTAGCTTGTATCAAACTAGCTAATTAGGTGAGGCGGCCATTTTGGGTGGCCATTTTGAATCAAACAAGCTCATTAGGTGAAGCGGTCATTTTGAATCAAACAAGCTCATTAGGTGAGGTGGCCATTTTGGATCAAACAGGCTAGCAAACTAGCTTGTATCAAACTAGCTTGTATCACATTAGCATTTTTGCAGCCATTGGTATGTATATGAGGTCATTCTGTTGGCGTGGATTAGGCTAGCAAACTAGCTTGTATCAAACTAGCTTGTATCAAACTAGCTAATTAGGTGAGGCGGCCATTTTGGGTGGCCATTTTGAATCAAACAAGCTTATTAGGTGAGGTGGCCATTTTGAATCAAACAAGCTCATAAGGTGAGGCGGCCATTTTGAATCAAATATGCTCATTAGGTGAAGCGGCCATTTTGGATCAAACAAGCTCATTAGGTGAGGCGGCCATTTTGGATCAAACAAGCTCATTAGGTGAGGTGGCCATCTTGGATCAAACATGCTCATTACATGAGGTGGCCATTTTTAATCAATTAAGCTCATTAGGTGAGGCGGCCATTTTGAATCAAACATGCTCATTAGGTGAGGACTCCATTTTGGATCAAACAAGCTCATTAGGTGAGGCGGCCATTTTGGATCAAACAGGCTAGCAAACTAGCTTGTATCAAACTAGCTTGTATCACATTAGCATTTTTGCAGCCATTGGTATGTAAATGAGGTCATTCTGTTGGCGTGGATTAGGCTAGCAAACTAGCTTGTATCAAACTAGCTTGTATCAAACTAGCTAATTAGGTGAGGCGGCCATTTTGGGTGGCCATTTTGAATCAAACAAGCTTATTAGGTGAGGTGGCCATTTTGAATAAAACAAGCTCATAAGGTGAGGCGGCCATTTTGAATCAAATATGCTCATTAGGTGAAGCGGCCATTTTGGATCAAACAAGCTCATTAGGTGAGGCGGCCATCTTGGATCAAACATGCTCATTACATGAGGTGGCCATTTTGAATCAATTAAGCTCATTAGGTGAGGCGGCCATTTTGAATCAAACAAGCTCATTAGGTGAGGACTCCATTTTGGATCAAACAAGCTCATTAGGTGAGGCGGCGATTTTGGATCAAACAGGTTAGCAAACTAGCTTGTATCAAACTAGCTTGTATCACATTAGCATTTTTGCAGCCATTGGTATGTATATGAGGTCATTCTGTTGGCGTGGATTAGGCTAGCAAACTAGCTTGTATCAAACTAGCTTGTATCAAACTAGCTAATTAGGTGAGACGGCCATTTTGGGTGGCCATTTTGAATCAAACAAGCTTATTAGGTGAGGCGGTCATTTTGAATCAAACAAGCTCATTAGGTGAGGCAGCCATTTTGGATAAAACAAGCTCATAAGGTGAGGCGGCCATTTTGAATCAAACAAGCTCATTAGGTGAGACAGGCTACCACTACCGGTGTATGAATGTGTGTATGAATAGGTGGATGGTTGGTATTGTAAAGCGCTTTGGGGCTCCTCACAGGGGGCTGGAAAGCGCTATATAAATAAGCTCCATTTACCATATATATATATATATATATATATATATATATATATATATATATATATATATATATATATATATATATATATATATATATATATATATATATATATATATATATATATATATATATATATATATATATATATATTATATATGTATATATATATATATATATATATATATATATATATATATATATATATATATATATATATATATATATATATATATATATATATATATATATATATATATATATATATATATATATATATATATATATATATATATATATATATATATATATATATATATATATATATATATATATATATATATATATATATATATATATATATATATATATATATATATATATATATATATATATATATATATATATAAATAGCTTGGTCCGCATTGCCGGCAGTAAGTCAGGCTCGTTTCCGGTGAGAGTTGGACTCCGCCAAGGTTGCCCTTTGTCACCGATTCTGTTCATAACTTTTATGGACAGAATTTCTAGGCGCAGCCAAGGTGTTGAGAGGATCCGTTTTGGTGACCTTAGAATCGCTTCTCTGTTTTTTGCAGATGATGTGGTCCTACTGGCTTCATCAGTTCGTGATTTACAACTTTCACTGGAGCGGTTTGCAGCCGAGTGTGATGCGGCCGGGATGAGGATCAGTTCCTCCAAATCCGAGGCCATGGTCTTGAGCCGGAAAAGGGTAGCATGCCCTCTCCGGGTCGGGGAGGAGGTCCTGCCCCAAGTGGAGGAGTTTAAGTATCTCGGGATCTTGTTCACGAATGAGGGAAAACTGGAGCGTGAGATCGATAGGCGGATAGGTGCAGTGTCCGCAGTGAAGCGGGCGCTGTACCGGTCTGTCGTGGTGAAGAGAGAGCTGAGTCAAAAGGCAAAGCTCTCAATTTACCGATCGATCTACGTTCCCACCCTCATCTATGGTCATGAGCTTTGGGTTGTGACCGAAAGAACGAGATCTCGGATACAAGCGGCTGAAATGAGTTTTCTCCGCAGGGTGGCTGGACTCTCCCTTAGAGATAGGGTGAGAAGCTCAGTCATCCGGGAGGGACTCGGAGTAGAGCCGCTGCTTCTCCACATCGAGAGGAGCCAGTTGAGGTGGCTCGGGCATCTGGTTAGGATGCCTCCTGGACGCCTCCCTGGTGAGGTGTTCCGGGCATGTCCCACCGGGAGGAGACCCAGAGGAAGACCCAGGACACGCTGGAGGGACTATGTTTCTCGGCTGGCCTGGGAACGCCTTGGGATTCCCCCAGAGGAGCTGCTCCAAGTGGCTGGGGAGAGGGAAGTCTGGGCCTCCCTGCACTTTGAGATTTTTATTGATGAAATGTGCATTATAAATGGAATTCATTATTATTATTATTACCTCCCTACTTAGGCTGCTACCCCCGCGACCCGACCCCGGATAAGCGGAAGAAGATGGATGGATGGATGGATGGATGGATGAAAGATGCGTTATAAATTGAATTCATTATTATTATTATTATTATTATTATAACATGTCATGTCTAACACTGAATGCTAGGAAACACCTTGTATCTGTGACTTCCGCAGTGAAGCGGGCGCTGTACCGGTCTGTCGTGGTGAAGAGAGAGCTGAGTCGAAAGGCAAAGCTCTCAATTTACCGATCGATCTACGTTCCCACCCTCATCTATGGTCATGAGCTTTGGGTTGTGACCAAAAGAACGAGATCTCTGATACAAGCGGCTGAAATGAGTTTTCTCTGCAGGGTGTCTGGACTCTCCCTTAGAGATAGGGTGAGAAGCTCAGCCATCCTGGAGGGACTCGGAGTAGAGCCGCTGCTTCTCCACATCGAGAGGAAGAGGGAAGTCTGTGCCTCCCTACTACCCCAAAAATACACTACACGCGGTCCGTGTCCGCTCCGCTCCGCAGGTCGCAGCTGAGCGAGTCCAAAGTCCACTGCCTCCGCTCAGCTCAGGTCCGCATGGATGCGCCGCTCCAAGACGCATGCGCGGGAATTGCGAGATTGCGCGATAAATCAAGTGATAAATAATGAAGTCAGAACAAAACAATTCATTCGGTGGAAGAAGGAGAACAACAGTAAAGGCTGCCTTGATATTCTCTCGTAAACAAGCGACAGGACATGGTTTGAGCAACAGGAAGTGATGTTTACATTTCAGAATAAAATACTTTTTTATTTATTTATTTATTGTATTGCGTTATTAGGTGTAGTCATAGTCATAAATATAATAGTTTAGTCATAGAATAGTCATAAATGATAGTTTGACAGCATTTTTGTACAAATAAATCCATATAGAGCTAGGATTAGTCCGCCCGTGGTGATTTTATTTTGTAAATACGGAAGTTGTGCTCGTTCCTTTTCCTGTTGGTGCGACGTAATCTTCAAAAGTTGACTCCGGCACAGCTCCGTCATCCGGCAGAAATAGAAAAATTTCTAATTTTGACGGACTGCCGTCCGCTCGCCGCAGCTCACCGCCGCCGTGCGGAGCCAGTGTACTCTAATTTTGACGGACTGCCGTCCGCTCGCCGCAGCTCACCGCCGCCGTGCGGAGCCAGTGTACTTTATCTCATTGATTATAAAGGGTGCGTATTTGCTGCGGAGGTCGGACCGGAGCGGGGCGGAGCCGGAACGCGTGTAGTGTATTTTTGGGGTTAGGCTGCTACCCCCGCGACCCGACCCCGGATAAGCGGACAAAAATGGATGGATGGATGGATGTTTTTGCTACTTTTGCTACTTTTCTATTGTTTATTGTTTAATGTATTTGTATCATTGGCCTCAAGGCTCAATAAGATTTA
The DNA here is from genome assembly GCA_038048925.1 of Garcialebias charrua. Taxonomy (NCBI): domain Eukaryota; kingdom Metazoa; phylum Chordata; class Actinopteri; order Cyprinodontiformes; family Rivulidae; genus Garcialebias; species Garcialebias charrua. Next base: position 9,446 of record JBBPBX010008586.1, read on the forward strand.
CCTGACTAAATAAAGGTTGAATGAAAAAAATAACAAATAAAATTCAGTGTAAAGTTATTTTTGATCAAAGCTTGTAAGAACCCCCCCCCCCCACCCCCACCTACAGAGCAATAAGTCTCTCTCTGGTGAAAGCAACTCTCTCTGAAGAAGCAAAATGCTGTTGGAATGTGGGGGTTATTTGTGGGGGGTGTATGTAAATGAATGTTCTCTGTGTGAGGGTGTTCCTTTGTTTTGTCCTACTGGAGAAGATAAGCTGGGAGAAGATTCTCAGGAGGGGATGTTTACCCACAAACAAAGATCTCCACCCCCAGGGGTCAAGACACCTAATGGAAGAATACTTTAAAATTGTCATTTGACAAACTCACAGTAGTTCTAATAGTAGATTAGTCTGTCCATCACCAGAACAAACAAGAAGGGGCCCAGAGCTCATCCTTGATGCATTCCCACCTCCACCTTGAAGCTATCTGTCACTCCTACAGCACATCTCACCACTGTCCTGCTGTCCTCATACATGTCCTGTACCAGTCTAACATACTTTTCTGCCACTCCAGATTTCCTCATGCAATACCACACCTCCTCTCTTGGCACCCTGTCATATGCTTTTTCTAAATCCACAAACACACAATGGAGTTCTTTCTGACCCTCTCTGTACTTCTCTATCAACATCCTCAAAGCAAAGATGGCATCTGTGGTGCTCTTTCTTGGCATGAAACCATACTGCTGCTCACAGATAGTCACCTCTTGTCTAAGTCTTGCTTCCACAACTCTCTCCCAGATCTTCATTGTGTGGCTCATCAACTTAATTCCCCTGTAGTTGCTACAACTCTGTACATCACCCTTGTTCTTAAAAATGGGCACCAGCACACTTCTTCTCCATTCTTCAGGCATTTTCTCACCCTCAAATATTCCATTAAATATTTGAGTCAAAAACCTCACTGCCATCTCTCCAAGACATTTCCAAACCTCCACTGGTATGTCATCAGGTCCTACTGCCTTCCCCTTCTTCATTCTTTTCAGAGCTTTCCAGACTTCACCCTCACTAATCTTTCCCACTTCCTGGTCCACAGTTTCTATGACCTCCACTCTTCTTTCTCTTTCAGTATCTTCATTCATTAGCTCCTCAAAGTAATACTTCCATCTTCCCATCACACTCTCCTCACTTGTTAGAACATCACCATTCCCATGTTTAATAAGCCTAACCTGCTGCACATCCTTTCCAGCCTGATCCCTCTGTCTTGCCAATCGGTACAAGTCCTTCTCACCCTCTTTAGTGTCCAGTCTCCCATACAACTCATTGTACGCCCTCTGCTTTGCCTTAGCTACTTCCCTCTTTGCTCTATGTCCCATCTCCTTATATTCCTGTCTCCTCTCTTCAGTCCTCTCACTGTCATATTTCTTCTTGGCTAATCTCTTTCTTTGAATGGCGTCCTGCACTTCACTATTCCACCACCAGGTTTCCTTATCATCCATTCTCTGTCCAGATGACACACCAAGTACCTTCCTACCTGTCTCTCTAATTACTGTTGCTGTAGTAGCCCAGTCACTTGGAAGCTCTTTCTTACCACCCAGAGCCTTTAACAGCTCCTCTCTGAATTTCTCACAACATTCTTCCTTCTTCATCTTCCACCATTTGGTCTTCTTCTCTGATTTTACTCTTTTTCTCTTCTTCACAACAACAGTCATTCTACACACAACCATCCGATGCTGTCTGGCCACGCTCTCCCCTGCCACAACCTTACAGTCTCCAATCTCCCTCAGGTTTCCTCTTCTACACAGAATGTAGTCGACCTGTGTACTCCTTCCTCCACTCTTATATGTCACTCTATGTTCCTCCCTCTTTTGGAAATAGGTATTGACTATAGCCATTTCCATTCTCTTGGCAAAATCCACCACCATCTGTCCTTCCTGGTTTCTTTCCTTGACACCAAACCTACCCATCACTTCCTCATCCCCTCTGTTTCCTTCACCAACATGTCCATTCAGGTCTGCTCCAATCACCACTCTTTCCTCCCTGGGAATACTCTCTATCACTTCATCCAAATCTTTCCAAAATGTATCTTTCTCCTCCCCATCACATCCAACCTGTGGAGCATAACCACTGACTATGTTTAGCATCAGACCTTCTACTTCTACCTTCAGGCACATCACCCTATCTGACACTCTCTTCACCTCTACTACATTCTTTGCCAACTCCTCCTTCAGGACCACCCCTACTCCATTTCTCTTTCTATCCACACCATGGTAAAACAGTTTGAACCCTGCTCCAATACTGCGAGCCTTGCTGCCCTTCCACTTGGTCTCTTGGACACATAAAACATCTACCTTTCTTCTCTGCATCATGTCAGCCAGCTCTCTACCTTTGCCTGTCATTGTCCCCACATTTAGAGTTGCAACCCTCAGTCCTACATTCTTCACTTTCCTCCTCTCCCTCTGTCTCCTGACACGTTTCTCCTCTGGGTCTTCAACTAACAGTAGCACAATTTCCACCGGCACCCTGTTTGTCAACAGC